>JAVTVY010009646.1:0-48645 GCA_036873755.1 Hanleya hanleyi
AATTAACAGTAGGGACTCTTACCTAATAACAACAAGGATTATCTGAGACTAAAATGACAGTCTGACTATAATTGACACCTGGCTCCTGTCTTTGCACCAGCTGGTCAGAAATGGTCTAACAACACTAATTAAATGTCAACTTTCAAGAGCTATGAACTAATAGAACTGTTATCATAAAATCTTATTACAAAAGTAAACTCATAGCATTAAATCCTAGTTATAACATGTGTTACATAATATTGAGTGTATACATTTATCAGTAACTAATAACTCCATACTTATAATACAAATTCACAATAAACAAACATTAAATAATAATGGAATATAATTGAGGTACATGTTCATTTTACATGTACATGTCTTATGGCTCTGTTATAGTTATTTTACATGTACATGTCTTATGGCTCTGTTATAACATTACTAGTTAGACGGGTTTCGACATGGCGTTTCTGCTACTGTAAGGGATGTTGAACGGCCGAAATTTCCGTCGTGAAAGGGTCTTTAGGGATAGGACAAACCCTTTAGATATATATAGAGATTCTGAATTAATCCAACGGTATAGAATTCCACGAAATTTGATTATGGAAGTCATCGATCTGATAATTGGTGAAATAATATGGCAAGCCGCCTTGGTATCTATTCATCTATTTTTTACATCAAAAATTCTATGTTTGATATCCAAAATAGTATTTTCGACATCAAAAATTTCTTTTTTTGATATCAAAAATAAAAGTTTATTTTTGTTATCGAAAATACTATTTTGGATATCAACAATTCTTTTTTTGATATCTAAAAAAAGAATTTTTTATATCAAAAATAGTATTTTTGATATCAAAAAAAGAATGTTTGATATCAAAAATAAACGGTTTATCCTTTATATCAAAAATTCTTTCTTTGATATCAAAAATACTATTTTTGATATCAAAAAAAGAATTTTTGATAAAAAAAATAAACCGATAAAAAACGGTTTATACATGATATATTATTTAATTAGCCCAGTAAAATCTCAATGATACATAATCATGACAATTAAAGAAGTCTGAGCAGACACATGTATTAAGTGTCAAACACTATTCTTTATTTTTCTTCTTTTTACATATCATACCCAATCAATTGATCCAAATTTATCATTTGCCTACAGGCAACAGTAGTACATCATATAACAATTTTGGCTTTCATCTCTGAACACTCTTTCCATCAGCAAATGATCCTAATAATTTGGCAAATGCAAATTATTTATCCGGCCACATAATCTCGGTTGCAAAATATTCATTCCATAAGTTACAAGGACATTGGAAATAATATTACAACTTTTTATTCTTGTTCAATTTCTAGGTCATAATCAGGTGTGCCAGTTTGATGATTGCAGTACAACTACATGTCACCTTCATGGGCATCCACCAACCTTTGTCAGTCCTGAGGCACCAGCTTGATGGAACTATTGTCTGAATTCCAGCAAATGAAAAGTTGTAATAATATAGAACAAACAATAAATAATACTATCTGATAGTTATGTTTCTTGCTGGTCCACATCAGTGATGTATTCAGTATTCTATATTAGAGACCATGATAAGACTTAATCACAGTCAATATGTATCATATAGTGGTAAATGTCTTAGAGACCCATACAGTTGAACATTGATATAAGCTCACATAAATATGATGTTGCAAAAGTCCACTTGCTTATCTCACTTACATGTATGTTGATTATTGTGATTGAATCCAACACCCTTCAACAGCTCAAGGAAAAAAATACCATGATTTCAAATGACACTAAGGTAAGCCAACCACATAAGTGACATAACTGGGTACATAGCGAATTTCAGGAGTTAGCATGTATGTAGAAAGGTAAATGAACATCAGAGGCACGAATCTGTTATGTAATTTATCATCTTAAATTATGGATATATGTACATGTTACTTGTGTTCTTCTGTATGTGGTTGACATGTACAGATTTTGAATAAAAGGAATTGCCTTTGTCTTCTTGACTCAAAGGGTTTCTATACTTGGAAAATAGTCTGTGTCTGGTCAAATATCCCAAGAAGTTTTATTTTTTATTTTTGAAGAGCCCCAATTCAAGAAACTGAAATATGCAGAGTCATAGGATCTGATATCAAAACTATTCCAACAGCTAACAGCATTCTACAGACACGTTCAATGTTGGCATCAAGGGGAATAATTATGCTGAAAATTTTGTGGAAAAAATATCTGCATTCACCATGTTCACACAAACCCAAAACAGCTTCTAATCTTTTCCATCAAAATATTTCAAGCTTGGACCGCTACCAATCAAAACTGTTACTAGTTGGCAGAGATTTGATAAACTTGTGATCAATGGGTAATTGGTTTGATACATGTAGAGACCAGTAGTGTATTGGTGGCCTGATCTGAACTATCAAGAATCATAATACATATTAATACGAAGTGCGACATCATATGTCACAAGTCTGACTAAATCCTACTACTGCCCGGTGTTGTATATTACATTTGTAACATGCACTTTCTGTTAATTTTCGTTCCCCAAGGAGGGAGGGAAGAGAGAGAGGGGAGGGGGTATGCTGAAATAGTTTTGCGAGTGTCCAGTGTGCTAACAATAGCTTTGCCTCAGTTCAGTATGATATATGCCGAGTCTACTTTTAACAGCAGCTTACCTACTTTAATTCTTAGACAAAAGATTCCCCAGGCAGAACGATAGGTACACTAATGCATGAATCCTGGATGAAATTTACAGTTTGTACTTTTCCTAATTCCCATTCTATGGCTACAGTGTGGAGAAAGTTTTAATCAGTGATATTTGGACTTTTTTTTAACTTATGTTCCCAAAATTACCTTCAATGTTAGCATAAATGGTCCCCTTCTTCACATAATTTGATGCAATTTATCGCTAGTTAAAAATATTTCCCATGCTGTAGATACAGGCAGGAGACCGGTAGATAACAGACCACAAATTTACACTGGAAGTTGGGCATCAATGCACCTGTCTAAGAATTAAGGTTGGAAAGGGGAGATTTGGAGAGCATGATGTGGAGATGTTGGACTGTCATACTTCCATGTATCTGATATAATCCACAAAATCCCATTCTACATATCAATATTGTTACTATAACAATTCTGAACTTCATGTGACTAATCCAGTGCCCCAAATAGTACTTGCAATTCTTTTGAGTCAAGGAATAATGCCTGGCATTGCTGTTGAGCTAGAAACCATCCTTGATCAATTGTCCGCCTGCCTGACACACACAAGTATTACGGTGCAGGTGGTCATTTACATGTGTGAAAGTCTGTATGCCAGATTTGTAGCTGATATCCAGTTTGAACTGTAATACATCCTCGTGTCCTGTTGTATCATCTTGCATCGATAAAGTGCTGATGTGGCAGAATCTGTGACCTGCAGGTTGGAAAACAATGATATACCAGTTCATTTTATAGTGTCAGAACTCCTATGGAAAACATCATTACCGGTACATGATAAGTCGAGGGCAAAATTAGAGAATGTATACTATGAAAACTTAATCCAGTCTATGTAGAAAGCAAATCATGAAAAATGAAAAAAAAATTGATGGATCTTAATTGGCCATGAATGGATTGTAACTCAACCATGTTTATTTAGTGGATTTAGTCACATATAAGCATGACAAGAAGCTGTGAATTAGTATATGATTGTATTACATGAATAACCTCTCAATGGAGCAATGTTTTGTTGAAGGGATTCATATCGTAATCAACCAGTAGCTGTATTTTGAATAAAGAAGTTGTTCCATAAGTTTGCGAAAGAAATAGATCCCAATTAGAAATTAAAAAACGTGGCCTACTCAATTGCTTTCCTTTTTAACAATATACAAAAATATTATTTTTTTGTTTTTCATCAATATCTATTATGATGGTGAATGTGCAGACTTGAAATATCGTTTAATTATAGTATTCATATCATAGTATCTTGATATTATAAAATACCATAGAATCATAATATTAGTAGGATGAATACATACCTGGTACCAGCTGGATTAGGGATTTTGTGGCATGTGTCACAGTGTGGCTGCCAATAAATGGAGAGAAAGGGATTTTGGTACAATGTTATATTTATATGGTGTAACGGTAAAAGTAACCTAGCTTAAACAAAACTTAGCATAACAAATATGTGGGGAGTGGTGCCAACTTTATGTGCCGCAGCCCATAAATCAATCAAGAATTAATTTTAATTCACTCTGAAATATTGACTGCTTACTAGCTGGAGGATGGGAAACCTTTACAGCTGGTACAGGAATACATGTGGTTTATGATTTGATGCTTATTAAATCTGTTATACATGAAATACATCCGAAGTTGCACCCCAAACTAAACTATCCACCCCCCCCCTCCCCCGCCACGCCCCCCTCCTCCAATGAAATTGAATTGATTCACAGAAGTTAAATCCAGGCCGCTGATAACTTCAAATACTTAATATTATCAGAAAATATAAGTCGTCCATTGTATTGGTATTTGGGCGCTTTTTGAGATAGTTTTCTTTCTCAAGTGAGTGCATTTACCTCGCACATGTTATTGCATGCAACAACAACAACATGGGCTATTTTCACTGCTGTGACATAAATCATCAGCCGGCAAATGCTTTGTGATATACAGAAATGACGAGCGGTGTACCAGGAATCGCTACATCATGACGGCATAAATTGCCGGTAGTAAACTTACCAGAAAAACGGCGAAGTTGACATCGTCCTATGCCTATAACCTGGGCAGCCGCCATATTGAATCTCCCGCTGGAGGCTGCCATTCGACGGCCCGTGCCAGACCATTCACCAAGCCTCGATCCGTTTTCCGCTTTTTACAAACAGCTCCAAATCTAATCTCACCCACAGGCAACAAAAATGTAATGAGCTGTTACATTATTATGCGCGCAGTGTATTACGCGAAACATGTCACATAATTTAGTTTCTAACTGTGCAGTTATGTCAACCATGCCATTATACATTTCAATTATGTCATGAATAACATCAGTACGGTATTATATCAAGACAAACGCAAACAAACTCTTTTTGGATACAGCAGTTTTACAAAATTTACAGAGCTGTGATGCGGCTTAGCAACACAATGGCGGACTTTTCATTGAAAAAATGACGTGGATGGGAGGGGTAGGTATCTATGACTACAACCAGAAAATAGAACCGGTACGTTCTTTCATTCATGCATTATCCATCACGCGCTGGTGATCCATGCCAATCAAAACGCCAAACCAATGGAATATCATTCATCGAATCGTACGAACTGTTCCTTAATCCGTTCTACATTTTTATTACGGTGGGGCAGAGATCATTCCTGCAGCCGTTTAGACGAAAGGTATATGCAATCGAAGCCAGGAGATTGGTGCCAGACTCCCATTACGCCGGTGCATTATGGGAGCTGGGTACCGGACTAACGAAGTCAATCTAGCCCCAGAACTCACTTTAGCTGCGAAAACTGACCTCTGGCCTAGTGGATTTCTGGGAGCAGAAACGGAAACGTCGCACCTGTTTGTTTACTTTCTTATTTATTCTACTTTTTATATGTTTTGTACTCTGTCCCAAATGGGATGCTCAGTGCAATAAAGAATCTTATCTTATCATGCACACAATTAATTTTCGGCGGAACCAATCTCGCATTCGTCTATTTCCGTATTGGCGGAAATTAGCCCAGTTGCTGAGTTCTGGTGATAGATTGCTATTATTCAACTAAACATAGAAATAGTTTTGTATAATTTGAATGAGTTATGTTCGCTTGGTTAAAATTAACTGAATTTCACAATAAAATGCACCCGGATCTCTCGATTATCAAAGGCACTATTTCTTAGCCGGCTCACTGCGTGATCGTCATACGCTCCCCACCAGTGGGGATTTGTGCGTTCTATGTGAGAGGCTTGTTCCGCCAATACGGAAATAGCCGAACGTGAGATTGTAACGAAGTGACCTGATCCCTCAGTGGATTGTTTCCGGCGGAGCGCCGCCGGATATCTGAATTCAGTAAACATGGGAGCGGCCATCTTGATATTGGACGAATAACAGGTGTTTTCTCGAGCCATACTTTACAGACGTGCCGTGGAGTGATCCAACTAGTTTCATGTCGTAAAACGACAGGATTGTATCACCCGTTCATGGTTAACACATTAATATTAATTCTGTTATAATGAATTCATCGAATAAATGTCCTTTAGTACTATTTTATTATGGCTGAGAGACCAAATCGATGACCATACATGATCAAGTTATTCACCTGTACGTCTGCAGCAAAATATCTGAGATTGAACTGCGAGTTACTAAAAACTCGAAACAGTAAAACACGCGGATCGGATTGATGTGCAGAGAAAGTCGATCTAGGCTTAATTTACAATGACACACATCAATAAAGAAATAGTGGCTTGATGATGGGTCCCATATAATGCCACAGCGCGAACTCTTATATCAGGCTATATGAAGTGACTTAATACGTCAACCAGAGAACATTACTTTCAAAGTCCTAGTTGAACATGCGGTTCATGTACACATTTTGCAAGCAATCACTTCTGGCTAACCCCACACTTTCCAGATGGGTCCTTGCGCGAACTACATTAGTCAAACCTCCAATGAAAACAAACAAATCGACGTTTTTTTAACCATAATGGTGCATCGTGACCTGTATTCACCAGTTGCATGCACACGTAATCGGCTTGTAATACGCAGATTATAAGCTACAAACGTTTCCGCCGGCATTGATGCATCTGCATCAATAAGTTTTCTTGTTTGAACTGAAATCGCATACGGGAAGATTTATATGGTCACATATGACACAGAATTACTGGACTACTTCAGTTCTATGAAATAACAAGCGTGAAATTACCCGCTATGCGGAACATCGCTTCTCTCTGTCAAGAATTTAGCCTAGATGCATGCTATGTTTACATACTTTTATTTCATGCTTACTTGGAAATAACTGCTAACATTGTTTTATGAAATACTGAGTTTCGGTTATAGTCACAAGAATTGATCTACAAGTGCCAAACAATAGTATTGGATCACTATATTTTCCCCATGTAGGTCCATACAGGTGAAAATATCAACCAAATCAATATCAATTTCAATAAAAATGTTAATTTCATATTTCTGTATTTCTGAGGTGAATTTTACTTCCCTTTACCAAAATATAAGGCTTCCGTGGCAACTAGTTGCAGCAGCAACATGGTGACGGTAATATTGCCAAAACCTAATTTAAATATGAAAGCGACCGTGGTTGCACCGCAATATTACAAGAAAGAAAACCTCCAGCAACACTGTGGGATAGCCAGGGTACCATGTTGCGGCAATATTACTGCAATATTGCCAGAAAGAAAACTTCCGGCATCACTGTTGACCATGTTGCGGCAATATTACCGCAATATTGCTAGAACAAAAACTTGTGGGAATATTGCAGTTGACACGTATATTTGCGGCACGTTCATATATTATCGACATGCAAATGAGGCTGTCTCGAACTTGTGCAGGGAATTTATCGTAATAAGCATGCAGCAAGCTCCAAGCAAACAAATCGCAGTAAGCACAGACCAAGATCCCAATGCAAAAGCATTAGTTGATGAAAACTGATTTATGTCGCAATATATATCTGGAATACTGGCTACCCAGGTGCAGGGTGCACTAGATTCTATTAGAGGTTAACAATAGTCATTCTGTAAATTAGATAACAGTATGTAGTGAGTAATTGTTATGATTATATGAATCAGTGTATGTTTGTATTCCAGTTTAATTTATTGGTGTCATATTTGTGTACAAATACTGGACATCAATCAAATCACTATAGTTTGAGAATATTGCCGCAATATCGCCAGAAATTCTCACCACAGTAAAGGGCTGTGGCAATATTGTTGCTAGCAAAAGGGTTGTGGCAATATTCCAAAGATTGAATTATTGCCACAATGTCGCCAAAACTTTTTGCCGCTAGCGGTGACAATATCAAAATGGAGCGATATGCAAGAGGTGGAAAAGCAACCATCCCTTAGCAAACTGAGGAGTACTCCTCACAAGCAGTGTAGCTCGAGGTGTACCTAGAGGAGTACTCCTCAAATATGCAAATGCAGAGGAGTACTCCTCGCTACACTGCACAGACTCTGTGTTATGAAGCCTCCTACTCTGCACAGACTTTGTTTTTTAAGCCCCCTACTCCTCACTACACTGCTGGGACACAGCCTGAAATCTCCTACTCCTCCCTACACTGCGGAGACTCTACCATCTGCCTGCCTACTCCTCTAGGTACACTGCAAAATTTGACCTAGTTTCCCTTGCAGGAGTTACACCCCTTACAGAACTCTCTGATGCAGAATGGTAGATTTAAACATCACCAACTAACTGATTTTGAAAAAGGCGGGCAAATAAGTGAAGTCTTTGTTACAAGTAGTGGGTGATTAGATCTTCTTTTGTCTGATGTAGAACTTTCATTATGGAAGATAAAGTAGAAGGTGGGTATATTGAAAGGATTGTGTGTTCATGTAAGTTGTTCATTAGTGAATTTGTTCATGATTTTCATATAATTTCCACGTGAACCTGGTAAAGTAGCATTGAGTTGTTGTACATGACTACCAAATAAATGCAAGAATTTTTAGCACCCTATTAATAGCCTAACATTTTGATTGTATTCACCAAGTATTTAATTACTGGTCATATTCAATTAACTAATTCTTTGAAAGACATGATTATTATATCATGATCACCATGATAATTGTAACTGGGTATTGCTCAGCCTACACTGCTGCATGCACTGCATAGTCTACTGGAGGAGTACTCCTCTGCCTACACTGCAGGCGTATCTGAATAATTGGGACAATATTCTCTGATGCAGTGTAGTCTGCAGTGTAGCCAGAGGAGTACACTGTCACCTACACTGCAGTCTACACTGCAACAGAGGAGTACACTGCCACCTACACTGCAGTCTACACTGCAGCAGAGGAGTGCACTGCAGCAGAGGAGTACAGTGCAGCAGAGGAGTACTCCTCAGACTACACTGCAGGCTACACTGCAGCCTACACTGCAACCTCATTTACATAATTGGGACACTCCTCTGGCTACACTGCAGCCTACTCCTCCAGCTGATGCAGTGTAGTTGCAGTGTACACTGCACACTATCCTATAGGTACTCCTCTAGCTACTCCTCTGACCACACTGCACTACTCCTCAGTTTGCCAAGGGATATGACCCTGCAGGGAAGCTAGCTTCCCTCGGCACCTCACATTCAGACCCAAGAATACGATGGATTCTCGGGAGTTACAAGCGTCTGGTCCGTCATTCATAATTCAGCCGTCGTCCATTAAAGAATATCCGCGTCCATAATCCAAAGACCTATTCCATATTCCATATAACAGTATTAGCACCAAATTCAAAAGGACAGTCATAGTATACATAATGCATGTTTCCTGCAAGAGAGAAGCGGTCAACATTTTTCAATGATGCCGGCAAGACATCATGATGTTCCAAAAATATTAAATCCGTATCGCTGATCAGTATTCTTAATCCATAATATTCGTTGTAAAGTCGTCATCTAAAGAATGATGTATCTCAGTCACGCTTTGATTGTGACTGTTCATATGAGTACCATGAGGATCTTGAAGTACATGGGTTCATACGGCCCCTAGCCCCGGGTTAAGCGGAATTAAACACAAGTTATGAAACGTAACGCCATAGATCTTGCACGCTACGCTCGTATTTTGCTATCAGCATGCGATATGTAGCGCCAAATTTGAGAAAATTTGAGTGGAGGCGCTTGGTGGTGTAGCCCTGTTTTATAAGTTTCTGCAACAATGTTTTGTGACGTTGATTAAAATCGTCACATTTAACACAGGATCTAGCAAATGCTACTAGGCGTGATATGTATACGCCATATGCAGGTCCCGCTGGAATATTACTGTCCAGAAAGGGATAGTTTACGATGTCGAAATTGTAATCATCTCTTTTGTCATACAGTCGACGAGAGACAAGGCCCGCTTCACAAAGGGCATTCATTGGACATAGATATAGGTCGAAATATGATGTGCCTGTAGGGTTATCTGTAGTTTCCTTCAAATCCAGTGAAGGTGGATATATATCCTTCACTGCGTCATTTATATAGCGATTATCCACAGCGAGAAGATCGTCTATATAGCGTTTGGTAAATGAGAAGGAACGGGCTTTTAATGGATCGGTTTTTGAAAGCGCCTGCATATAGTCATATTCATAAAAGAACAGATATAGGTCAGCCAATAGGGGTGCACAATTAGTACCCATTGGAATACCTATATGCTGTTGATATATTGTGTTGCCCAATTTCACATAGATATTTTTAATGAGAAATTCATGCATCCCATGTAGCCTTGGTATGTCAGCCGCGCTTTTATTGCGATGTTCATGTGGAAAATATGAAGTGTCCACACGGCCCCTAGCACCGACTTAAGCGGAATTAGATACGCTAGCTCGGGAGCTGTGATGACAGACCAGCTCAAACAAATAGCTCATCTGATGTTAATGGATGAGCATCGTGTACGTCTGATAGAGTAAACGCCTCAGCATGAGGTAAACCTGGTGAATGCAAGAATATCCAGAAAATTAGAATGAATGAAACTCCGAAGATTGAAGTCATTTTTATATATACTCTATGTTTCGGCACTTATTCTGCCATCATCAAGAAATACATACGAACTAAACGAGGCATACCTTTTGGTATATATAGGGCACAGTAGTGTGAGCAGTAGTTCACATGATTAAGTTAAAACAACATAAATACAAGCGAGTAATACAGGTGAGCATTTCTTATCTAAACACGATCAGATCTTTAGAGGGTTTAATTCCGTGGTTGAGTATGGGGCTTATCGCAAGTGCCTCTTTGAACAAAAGTTCATCCAAACGCATAACGGGGTAAATAACATGAGTGTTGGACAATAGAATGTGAGGAGACAGATTAAATTTGTTTTTATTTCCAGATATGTTACATGTTTATTCAGCAATATACATCAGGCCATATAAGTGTTGAAAATTTGAACAGTTCATGACATGGGAGTGAATCTCATTGTTTTCTCCGCTGTTCGTTTAAATAAAAAAGGACCAGTTTTGCCAATGCATTTGGCACCACACCCTGGACATTCAAAGTCATGTATCACAAGACTACGTAATTCAAGTGAGATGCAGTCTTTGAAGGATACAAAAGTAAACATTTTCCTTGTGTTGTGAATGATTACAAATTGGACGGCACCTGTTAATAGTCGTTTGGTTTTCTTAACAAATCTTTTCACAATTCTCTCTCCCTGTTTACCTGAAGTCTGACATATATTTTTGTTGTCTTTTCTGGGCGTTTCTTATTGTTTTCACTAGGATTTTTATACATATTCAATAGTTTTCGACAGACAGATTTTGGAAAGCCATTCCATAGCATAAACGTGTTAATGATTTCAAGTTCTTGTGTGAACAGTTTACAAGTGCTGCATATTTTACGAGCTCTTTGAATGAGTGAGCGTATCCATGCAGTTTTACGAGACCAAGGTTCATAGCTATTGTAATTTACATATAGCCTGTATGGGTGTACTTTCTGAATACAGTTACCACATTATTATTAACTATTTTAAGATTGAGTTATTGTCAACAAATTCTTTATGGTTTTTAGTTGCACCTACTCGCGATAGACGCTACACTGACTTTGTAGACGCGCACACCATGCGGTAAAGACGGTGCTCAAATTGTTTAAACTTTGCAAGCGTTGATCGATGTGAATAAGGATCCATGGTGGTCAGTATTGTTATTTATCCTCTCAAGTGAATACTTACCTAAAATACTGCAATGTTTTCATATCGCAGATACTGCAATGTTTCCTTTCATAAATTTGATATATTTCTGAACGATTTTTGCATTGTAAAATGCCAGTACTAAATCGATTCTTTGTTTGTTGTAGTTTTACGGAGTTGATTCATCGACAGGAATAAAACTTCTGTTATAGAAACACTGGACCCCCATTTCATCTTTCCGAACATTCCGAAATACGTCCTCAGTTGCTCAAACCAAGGAATTAAGCTGATACGTCTATCAATCGAACTTTCCGAATTGCGACCCAGGGCAGTTACGCTTGCTGTCGTTACAGTAAAACACCGACCAAGCATCGGATTGACACAAGAAACCATTCCCCGATTTCACAACGACCATGTCGGATGCCGTATTCTATTCGTGAATATGTTCAGAACCACATCGGATATATGCTGGACAGAGGCGTGATATCACCCTCCACCAGTCCCTGGTCGGCACCTGTGGTTATCGTACCAAAAACGGATGGAACTGATTGATTGTTTGAATTTTAGGGCCCAAATGCGGTTACACGGAAGGACGTGTACCATATACCCAACATTTCTGACATGTTTGACTCACTAGGGAATGCATGTTATTTCTCTACCATGGATCTCCACACAGGGTTCTGACAGGTAGAAGTAGCAGCCGAGGACAATGAGAAAACCGGTTTCTCCACGTTTTGCGGACACTATCATTTTAATGTTATGCCGAGCACGTTCCAACGATTGATGGACCAACGATTGATGAACCTACTTCTAGCGAGACTGGAGTGGACCAGCTGTTTGATCTATATCGACGATATTATCGTGTTTTCAAGCTCATTCCAAGAACAACTCGCGAGACTTGAGCAAGTACTTGAACGAATAGAAGAGGCAAGTATGAAACTCAAGATCAGCAAATGTTGTTTCTGCAAAACGGAGGTCCAGTACTTGGGACATGTTGTCAATTCCGCTGGAGACGTTAGAGAACATAGGGCATTCATTGGACTGGTTTCGTACCACCGGAAATTTATACCATTCTTTGCACAGACCGCAGAACCCCTACACAACCTAATTCGGAAAGATGTGAAATTTGCCTGGACTGAAGACTGTGAAGCTGCCTTCACGTCCCTGAAGGAAGCACTATGTTTCGCACCAATACTCGGTTATCCACAGTTCTCGGAACCATTTGTGTTGTACACCGATGCTTACAACACTGGATTGGGAGTTGTGTGGGCTCAGTGTTATGGAAAGTCAGAAACGACCCTCTCGTATGCAAGTCGCCAAATTGAAGAAGTCCGAACAGAACTATTCAGCTACAGAAAAAGGGTATCTCGCTATAGTTTGGGGTGTAAAGCATTCCAGACATTATCTCAATGGATAAACATTCAAAGTCATCACTGACCATAATCCCCTGAAATGGTTAATGACTGTCAAGAACCCCTCAGGCAGGCTCGCGAGATGGTCACTGGCTTTACAGGAATACGACTTCACAGCTGAGCATCGCGCCGGCGTCAGGCATGGCAATGCAGTTGGTTTATGGCGATGCCCAGAAATAGCAGCTCTTTTTCGCCGCCCCGCAAATGACATTCCTGGCATAAGGACAAGGGACATTCAGGAGGCCCAGTCGAGAGATCTATCCCTACGCAACTTGATAAACTATCTTACTGATGGCACTCTACCTGACAAATCTGGGGGTGCACTCCACACTTGCCACGGTTTAGTACAAAGGGGCCCCTCCCTAATTTCATAATAAGGAAGGTCGCCTGTTTTTGACAGCATGGTAATTCTTCTTCTCTCTCTGCTAACTGATATCTATAGTATCACCCTGCTGGACGTAACCATTTCTTCAAACGAGGATATAACAATTGCTTGCCAATCGCACCTACGCGCCACTATAGAGTTAATCGTTTCCGGAATTGAATATCTGGCAGGCCAAAATCCCCGCTTTTTCGTGGAACGAAAATGATGATTCCTTTATGGCGATAAAATTTTACAAAAAACGAGTAGGTCGACCCCCTGTTTTTCCCCCTTTATAAAATGCCCGTTGGACGGAGAAACTTTAACATGTCTAACAAGAAAATCATTTCGTTTGTTTTCTCTAGATGGAGGGTCGAATTTGACACATTTTCGTATATTTTATGGAGTTTTTCAGAAAAGTTGAAGATGGTTTAAGGAGGATAGCACGTCTCACTTGTCTCCTGGAATAATGTCATGAGTGTGCCCATTCGGAAAATATATACTATTACGGGGGTTTTGTTAAAATTTTCACATATATTTAATGCCGAAGACCCGAACCCATGTCTTTTTTAACCGCACATGATTTAGGTGTGGAATGCACCCTTAATGTACGCTCCATTGCACGGTTATAATACACGAGTAGGCCAAATTTTGTATGTTCTCCTGCACTACACTCGTTAAAAGCGCTTATTCGGACCTTGTAATGACTTGATATGAAACGGAATCGTAAAGTTCATTTATCTTAGAAATGTTTCGATTTTATGCATCCTACATGGTATGATAGCATTGGCTTTGCATATATGCTATTTGGACCTATACAGAATTACTTCGCCTTGGTTAGGCGTTACGATTAGTGACCTGTATGGCCCATTATTGTCAATGTGAATGTCAAAGTGATTAATTTCCAATACGGATCACACCAGCACCCTGATCTAAAGTGGATGAGAGCGTATTATTCTGGTTTTGTCCCTTTTATCTCGAAGTTTGCACTCCCACCCCCCAATCTTTTGAAAAAGTCGGAATGAAAAATTATTGACACTTTGGCTCGAATTTCAGCTATTTTTTGCGTTTATTTTGCTTCTCATGCCTCGTTCGGAAGCTGGTCAACGCTCCCGATCTTTGTACATGGGTTTCATTGTCACTACAAGCAAGTGTCACATACCAAGAAACTCGCAAACACTTCCGGATTGGCATAGCGTTGAGACAGAAATTCTGAGAAAACACCCTAGCCTTAAGGGTGCACTCCACACTTGCCACGGTTTCGTACAAAGTGGCCCCTCCCTAATTTCATAATAAGGAAGGTCACCTGTTTTTGACAGCATGGTAATTATTCTTCCTTCTCTACTAACTGATATCTATAGTATCACCCTGCTGGACGTCATCATTTCTTCAAACAAGGATATAACAATTGCTTGCTTATCGCACCTACGCGCCACTACAGAGTTAATCGTTTCCGGAATTGAATATCTGGCAGGCCAAAATCACCACTTTTTCGGGGAACGAAAATGATGATTCCTTTATGGCGATAAAATTGTACAAAGAACGAGTAGGTCGACCCCCTATTTTCCCCCCTTTTTAAAATGCCCGTTGGACGGAGAAATGTCTAACAAGAAAATCATTTCGTTTGTTTTCTGTGGATGGTGGGTCGAATTTGACACATTTTCGTACATTTTATGGAGTTTTTCAGAAAAGTTGAAGGTTTAAGGAGGATTGCACGTCTTTCCTTTTCAATTTTATATAGCTCACTTGTCTACTGGAATAATGGCACGAGTGTGCTCATTCGGAATATATATACTTTTACGGGGGTTTTGTTAAAATTTTCACATATATTTAAGGCCGAAGACCCGAACCCATTTCTATTTTTAACCGCACATGATTTAGGTATGGAATGCACCCTGGGGAGGCTCGTAAAGTCGTTGTCGAATCCGGAGATTATCTCATTGGGGACGGAATCCTGTACAGTCTGGTGTCCTGGATCGAGGCGTCGTCGACGTCACACGAGACAGCAACTTGTTATTCCACTGTCCCATATTGATGATGTGATTACCGTCATGACGACCTCATGTCCAGTCATTCGAGTTTCAACAAGAATTTCAATAAAATTCAGGAGCGTTAGCCTAGTTTTGGAGGGACATGTACAAAGACATTGATTATTGGGTGAAATCATGTGTGTCTTGTGCGATCAAGAAGACTCCAAAGAACAGGCAAGCTGCTCCATTACTCCCCATTCCAGTAAAAGGTGCCTTTGACAGAGTCGCCGTTGACCTACTTGGTCCTTTTCCATCTACAGATGACGGTAACAGGTACATTGTGATATTCAGTGACTATCTGACTAGATCGCTCGAGGCCTTTGCCGTTAAGTCAGCAGATGCTAAAGTGACAGCACAACTGTTCATGGAGGAAATACCACGTATGCATGGCTGTTCTCGTGTACTGTTATATGATAGGGGCAGTAATTTCCTATCAAAGCTTGTGGGCGAGATATGTAATATCCTGAACACTCAGAAAAGTGAACACTACGTCGTATCATCCAGAGACTGATGGACTTGGGGAATGGTTTAACCATACCATCGCGACTATGCTTTCCATGTATGTGAGTAATCACCACCGTGACTGGGACAGATTCATATCTTTCGCTCTGTTCGCCTACCATATGACTATACCAGAGACTGTGCAAGAGACCCATCCTATCTTCTATATGGAAGAGATGATCGTGTACCAATGGATGTGTCTCTCTTACCTCGCGCTCATGAGGAATATCGTGTTGAATTCCTCTCCAGGTTGCGTGAAGCCAGTGAGCTGGCAGAACAGAACATTGAGCTTGCTCAGCAACGACAAAAGATGACGCGAGATGCCAATGCTGCCAAACCGCCATTCACGAGTGTGGTTGTATACACCACACACGAAGAAGGGACAATGTAGGAAACTGTGTCATTTCTGGAATGGTCCGTACCGACTAGTGCAACAGATGTCACCAGTGACATTCCGGTTAGAGTCTTGTGATGACCGTCGCAAGACACAGGTGGCTCATGTTAACCGCAGGAAGTACTTCTATGACCCGGATGGCCGTCCAGATAATGCTTCATCTGAAACTGATAACAGTCACGATTGCACTGGCATTGACCCCGAAGTATCTGTTGGTGAAAATCTGAACAATTCGGCGAATGTGTCGGACAGTGACTGTTGACAATTCTGCTGGAAGTGTTAATAGTCTTCCCAAACCGAGAGTACAGAAATGCACTGGATCGGGACATCAGTATTAGTGAACTAGTGAAATGATCACATTGATACTATTCTATGGACTGTGTTCTTCGTTAATATTGAACTATAGACTGTGAAATATGGATTATTCTATTAAGGTTGAAATGTAAAGTATGAACCCCTTTCCAGCTTAAGGAACTGTGAAGAACTGAACTTTCAATGATCTGTCTCTGACATACATCTTTTAATAAATTCTGAATGAGCAAGCAATGAACTGAAATCAGTGATGTGATCATGACATTATTGCTGAGAAGCTTGGTTTATATAACCTCAGTACTGCAAAGACTCTATATCATTTTGATGTACAATTAAGTACAGATTGATGAACTAAATCTATTCCAAATAATTCCGGGTAATTGACTAAGAGTTTGATTTAAACTATGTTGAAGCTGTAATGAATACTACTATTTGAAGTTGCATGCCAATGTCCACTGAGTTACATTCCATATCATTACTATGACTGTCAAGAGTCACTCTAGTTGGAAATTGTAATTATTGTACTAGTTTACTGGCCCTCCATCGCTGCGTTTCGAATGCAAAGAGCTGTTAACCACTCTGATGTTGATGGATATTTAGGGGAGTAAACTTTTCGATATTGTATTGAGTTGTACTGGTAGATTGCCACTATGGATTTTTTTTAGAGTTATGGAGTGAGGTATATATTAACTTCATTGAGTAAATTTGTTCTGAAATGGCAAGGCAGAAGTATTGACTCTGTAAACCATATGTTCTGAATTTTGACTAAGTGGGGGAAGGGATGTGACGCTGCAAAATTGTATTGGTGTAGTGGAGCTAACTCTTAGCGCACTATCGATCATAGTTTATAGTCGCTCTTCTGTGATAGAGGTGAACTTGGGTGGGGGACACGAACTTTGGAGTGGCCAGAACTGATTTGTGATGTTGAGTTCGCTTCGAATAAATGTCGATCTGATGAAATATAGTTGTTCGTTTATGCTCGGAAGCATTCTATGACAGAACACCACTGGTAATGCTACGGTGTGCATGCGCAGTCGAGTAGCAGTAGTAGTAGTAGAGAAACGGCATACTTAGGTACGCATGAGTGTTTGGGCCATGTAAAGGTCATTCGGTGCATAGTGCATGTCGTATCAATTTATGTGCGTGGTGTAGAATACGAATAGGGTACGGTACTAGCTACTCAGCTTGTCAAATTGGAGAAAACATTACAATTTCTAATTTCTATAGAATCTGTATGTTTCAGGTGTTCTATCTTTTTTACTGCATATGCTGTACGTTGAAACAAAATCTAATGGAACAATCAATCAGGCGACTGAGAATAGGAAGAAGCTTGAGGAGAAAGTCAGCCAGAATTAACTGACACTCATTTAAATGCCATCTGTTGTTTTGATCTGTGTTTGATAAAGAAGATGGAAATTTTTTCGCCCCAAAACATCTATGTAGTTGAGAAATGAGCGATCAGTTGATGAATAAAGTGTTGTTACAATCATATCTTAAATTTTTATTTCTCATGGTGTCGTAAAAATTGGTGTTTGTGACGGGCTTGATGAATTGGTCAACTGTTTAAGAAATCATCAGTTCTATGTATTATTTCAAGAAAAATTTTGGAGATAATTTTTTCCTCAGGATGAAAAATGTTGGCTCATGGTTGGCTGGCCAACGTTCAACGATGGCAGGCCAACGTTCGCCGAACAGTGGCTGGCAAACGTTGACCCAACGATGGCAGGCCAAGGTCGATCCAGTGGTGGAACGCTAAATCATCAGTGATGTATTCAAATGTATTTTGTTGTCTTTGTTTGATATTGTCTGTGATATTGTCTGTGATGTTTTCACATTGTTTTTATATTTCTTGTATGATGTTTCTTTTAATGTCCTATTGTTTTAGTGTCTTAATTGTTCTGTCTTAATGTACTCATGTTATATTTGTTTTAATGTATGTCTTAATGTATATGCATTTTAGTCTTATGGACAAAACTGAGCAATAAATCTATCTATCTACTTGGTTCAAATGTTCGGTGTTCTATTGAAGCCCGATAGCCGGGTGTGGCATCAACCTCCCCACAGCGCATGCTCCATTTCGCAGGCTCCATTAGACCCCCAGCGAGGTGGTTGGTGTAGCATACGCTACGAGCTGGATGGCCTAAATGGTTGCAAGTCCCCCACCATTGCCTCGCATATGCTGATGACATTGTTCTGTTATCTCTGGATAGGGTAGACCTACAAGCGAAACTTGATCACCTCGGTATGTATATTAATAAGTGGGACCTATCTGTGAATATTAAAAAGACAAAAATTGCTACTTTTGGTTCCAACAAACCAGCTGGTTATAATTTCCATATTAATGGTAACCCAGTCGAGAGTGTTAATAAATACAAGTATCTTGGAATAATCTTACATAGTAATGGCTACTTCAATCAAGCAATTAGCAACCTATCTTGTGCAGCCAAAAAAGCCATGTTCTCACTGAGGAATGCTGTGAACCCAAATGAATTGAATATCAAATTAGCATGTAACTTTTTTGACTGTATTATACAACCCATTCTGTTATATGGGGCAGAAGTTTGGCTTGGTTATGTTAACAAAGGAAGTATGTCTGTTGAATCAACCCTATTGAAGGATAACGATGTGGAAAGGGTCCATATTAAGTACTGTAAGCAAATTTGGCGTACATACAAAAGCAGCCAACATGGCGGTTCTTGGTGAGCTCGGGAGAGCCCCAGTTAAGTTGGCTGCTATATAGTTAACTGTATTAATTTCTATCTACATATTGTAGCATCTAGCCCAACTTCATTGCTATATAAAGCCTATCTAGAACAAGTTGAGGCAGAAAGAGTGACTAATTGTAGTAATTGGGTGAGTTTTATTAAGAAGATCTTAGCAGATGTTGGTTGTGTATATCTCTGGGACAATCAAGGTTGTAATTACCCTAAATCTACATTGAAATTTATCAAAAAGAGAATCTTTGACATTTTTGTGTCCAGTTGGAGAGAGAAAATTACTAAATTTAGTAAATTAGAGACCTACTGCAGTTTCAAATACAAACTGGAGGCTGAAAATTGCATCTTCTCAATTCCCAATAGGCATCACCGAGTATCATTGACACAGTTTCGGATAAGTGCGCATAAACTACAAATCGAAAGGGGGCGATATCTAAAAGACATCCCCAGAGACCAAAGACTCTGTATTTTTTGCCAAGTGCTCGAAGATGAGCAACATTTTCTTTTGGAATGTAAAAGATTCAAAACTGAGAGAGATATCTTGTTCAACACCATACAACCTCTTATGCCCAGTGATACATATACTCAATTATCAAATGCCCATTTACTTATTATGTTAATGACCTCGAAATCGCAGCCGATAGTAAATGCTGTGGCAAAATTTGTCCATGTATGTTCGATAAAGCTGTAATAACGCATTGCCGACTCGCCATTATTCTTACCCATATCACTGGGGTCTCCCCTGTCAATGAAGTTGTTGGCTTCCAAGCCCCACAACCCTGTTATGTTCTGTATGTATATGTATACACCATGTTTGTTTGTTTCTTGTAATTGTTAGTCTACGGGCACAATAGTGCAATAAAGTATCATATGTAATCCTATGTAACCCTATGTATCAGTGAATAGTTTTTGATCGTATTGTTTTTATGTATTGCTTGTACTTTTTATATGTCCTGTGTGTATTGTTTTCTATGTATTGCTTGTATATTTTATATGTCCTGTATGTTCGCTTTTATGTGGTGCCTTTAGCCTTCGAGCAAAAACGAGCAATAAACTATCTATCTACGACTAGGATACTGGTGAAGTTCAGCAGTATTAGAGGAAGAGCATTTTCGGATGCTCAAATGAAGTTTTTGGGTGATCAATGAGCCATCGTTGATCCAAATCAATGTAAAACGCATGTGGTGTAGCATTTATAGACTGGTCACGATGACCGGTGGCGGCCTTATTGTGCGTATGTGCACTTCGGGTGAGTAATAGAGAAACCGCATTTTCGGATTTTCACTAGGGACTAGGCGCCAACCTGAACCCCTATCCACTATCCCGTTATTAGGGGCGTGCACTTGGACCGTGAAGACGCATGTGGACCATGTTTTGTTTTGTTAATATGTTGATTATGCATAATACAATTGAATTGCGATTCTAGACATCGACGTGAAGTGCTATGAAAAACAAAAAAAAAACAAAAAAAGCACAACAACAACAAACCCTCCCCTCCCCACCCCACATTTTAGGACGAGCACTTGAGACTAGTCCATTAAATACGTTAAGGGTATTTTTCAAAACATGATTCAACTTCGTGTACAAGTTGGAAATTTGTTCATGTTAATCCGCGTTTCCATATTTTCGAAACTGATCTGGCCTTTCGATACAACCTTCCTGAAACATGGCGTCGAAAGCTGTCAGAGCGGGTTTCAAAGAGGTGAAGCCAATCTTGTCAGTTGATAGAACAGAGGCCAGACGACGCGTGTTGAATTTGTACAAAGCATGGTATAGACACATCCCCTATGCTGGTAGGTATATGTGCCACGAGATTCATGACGCACAAGAAATGTTTTGGTGTTGATTTTCAACGAGGGAAAAATGTTGGAAACTAGGGTATCGGTAACCCCGTTGTAATGTAGTTGATGAATCCAGGATATTTCGGGCATTTCCATCTCAGACTCAGTGCAGACATTTCCGCAAGACAATTTCTTCTGTGGACATTCCCTCCTTTCTATATATTTCAATTGTCCTATATATTTCCATCAAAGAGTTGCCGGACATTCTCGGGACAAAAGTTTTTGTAAGACAACGTGATGTAGCTGCGTGATGTTTTTCAGGCGCCTCGGAGCACGTTTGAAAGTTGGGGGGCTGAACTCTATATCGGCCATGTTAAATGCTGGACTGGTGCTATCTAAGATAGGACTTATAACATTGCAGTCTCAAAAAGTAGGGGGGGCTGGCCCCCCCTGCCCCCCCGGTTCCGCGGCCCCTGTTTTTAACCTATTTGTCACAGACAGCCGTGCGGGAGAGCGTGTCATGGCCGAATGGTTAGAATGTCTGACTCTGACCCGGAGTGCAACAGCTGGCGTTGGTTCGCGCCTTGCCAGTGACCGCTTACATATATACTCGCCTATTCAAAAGACGCTGGACTGATTCGGTGTCCAGGGTAAAATGAACTGATGGTGGAACTGGTTGCTACGCTAGACCTTCGCCAGCGGAGGCACTTGGGGAATAAAGTACCTGGGTGTCTTTCAGTGACCACTATATAAATCCACTCACAGTAGTACTTCGCACACACGTACTTCGAAAAAGGGACGGGTCTATATGTACAGTCAGGAGGTGTCAATGCACTGTAAATAAGTTACTTGCATAGCCTGCACAGCACGGGACCTCGACTGCTACTGACCCTGTCTCGACCACCCTAGTAAGCGGCGGGGTTACTGCAAGCTTCTAAATAAATATCTCTGTAAGAGGGTGCTCCTAAATGAAAGGAGGGATTTCCGAACCAACAACACAACAGCTGGCTGTTCACGCCCATTACTGGGGTACGGCTCAACAAGATTAACATTAGGAAATGCAGATATATTGCCAAAATAATAAAGTATGTATGTTGGCCGATTTTCAGATATTATTGGAGGATGCCTATAGTTAACAAAACGTACTGAAGTTTTAGAAATTTTTGACGCACAGAAATCA
Source organism: Hanleya hanleyi (assembly GCA_036873755.1). Taxonomy (NCBI): domain Eukaryota; kingdom Metazoa; phylum Mollusca; class Polyplacophora; order Lepidopleurida; family Hanleyidae; genus Hanleya; species Hanleya hanleyi. The sequence goes on from JAVTVY010009646.1 coordinate 22,427, forward strand.
ATTTATGTAGAAAAAGGGCTGCCAGACACTGTTGTAGCATAGGAATCCATAGCCCAGTTGAGCGGATCATTGACAGCAGATTGGAACAGCTGATCTATTGTTTTCCGCTTTCGTCTAGCGAGAGTCTGGGAGAAAGGAACTATTTTTGAGGTTTGTTGAACCTGTCACAAAAGAATTTCTCAATCATGGCTTTTTAATGTCTTATCATTCACAGAACGTCTCTGTAATCAAGCCATGGTCGATTTATCTTCCAATATGCCTCCCCCCCCCCCCGGCTTAAAGCTTTTGGGGCTTCGTCTGCACTATTTGGGGGGGGGGGGGTATTTCCAATCTTTGTAATTCCCCTTGGTCACCGTCTTTTTTTTATGTAAAGCTAAATTTGGACCGCTTGGGCTGAGAGTATAATATGCCACCATACTGTGTATAGAAAGTTTAAGACTTAGAGTGAAGGCAGGAAACAGTGTTGAAGAGCCTGTGGCCAGATCTCAGTGATTACTTAATAATTTTGAACCAAACTTGGCGAATCTCCCGGAAATCCCCATAAAAGTGTTTGAAAGGGCTTTGTTCCCGCATGCTAATTGTTTTTTGTGTTATTTATGCAGTGTCATGTGAATTGACCAATTCACGATTGGTTGATTTACCTGAGAGATACACCCTCAAAAACACAGAGAGATGCAATTGAAGCCAAAGATATTTTGCGCCAATACTTGTAGTGACATTGATCAGGGTAAAGCTGTTAAATTTGCCGACAGATAAATGTATTATTTGCTGAAATCTGTCCGGCTTTCAAACGCCATTCACTCTCTCCCTATACACAATATGGCGGCAAAAATTTACTCTCAACCCCAAGCAAGCAGCCTGTGACTTGAACAGACCCGCCATTTTGTTAGGGATCGCCCTTCAATGACTGCAGCCATATCTCATTTCATGTGACCGACTCCCTTCACCCGAGAGCCTAAACTCCTACACCCATAGAAACATCTTGGTGTGGACTGTTAAGGGGCCGAGGGATTGTAGCACCTCTGGTGCCTCATGTTGTATTTATGCTGTAATGATGAAGAAGTAGCCTATTGATTCCTACCTCTTGGCCAATTTTGTCCAAAGGGTATTTGTCTGCGTTGTCTGTCTGTCTGTCCATCTTGCTTGTTAACAAAATATCTCTTGAATGATTTATTGTCTGTCTCTCTGAATTCATATGACAGCAAACTGGTGGTAGATCTGAAGCCTATTGAAGAAGACTGAGCTTGGCCCATTTTATGAAGATTAAATTCTAGTATTGGTGATACCTTTTGAAGGATTGCATCTAGGTTCTTCAAATCCATATCACAGTAATCCTTCTAATAATAATTTAATCACAGGAAGTGAATCTTTTCTACGTAAAATCTCGGAGTGATGAATTTAGTAATTAGAACAGGAAGTTCCCAAAGTGGTTCATAATCATGCATATAATCCATTATTTCTTCATTATTTGAATGATTTTAGAGGGTAATCAAATTTATTAGAACCACTGATTGAATTCTGTCCCAATAAATGTGGGCGATTGAAGTTTGATAGGGTATTGAATTATTAGAGGGATTACCGTAAATATGCACTGATTGATGAGAAACCTTTCCTATTTTATCAAGGTCAAATAGTTCTAGTTAATGCAATGTCACGACTGATCATGGCTAGACTCACCAAATTCACACTACAATACATCTGCAACTGGTGTTTTCATTATATTTTATGAAGCTAGACTCTCAAAAGTTTTGGTTTCTGATGTCAAAAGTGCATGGGTGTAAATTTCAGGGGTCCATACTTCATGTAGGGAGCTATTGTCTGGGTCTTTGTGTCGCTGAAAAGGCACAAGTTTAGGCACATTGTTGCCCCCAGACTTGGCTATTGTATGCATTGTCTCGTGAATCTTACATGGAGTATGAACCATTTCAGGCCATATAATAAAAGGCTCTTGTTTCAAACTTCAGTTATGAGGTTGCACAATTAAGCAAGCAGTTTGAAAATTAATTATTTATTTATTTCTTTCTTTTTTATTCAGTGAAGGAATATGATATTCCAATCAATGTGACACAGGCACGGGAGAAACTCCGGGAACTGTTCATGAAAAATAAATATGTCACAGATATAAGAGCTATTGATATGCTAGCAATAAAGGTATGTATTTTTTGCTTATGTATAGCATTAAAGTTATGTAGTCGTGTTTCTATCTTGAAACAACAGAAAAATGTATGTTTTTAGTTAATAAGGCCAAATAAAAAAAGATGTCTAGTTCTGGTTACACTGTAGAAATAATTAGGGTAGATAAGTAGGTACTAATATTATTTTTTTTTCAGAATAATGTTCTGGCGGAAAATTAATATTGTTATTTCATATATGTAACAAATACGTAGTCATTGTCCATTTCACCATCTCTGATAAAAACTGCAGGTCTTTGTTATTTGATTACTGGGTTGATTGGGCTGATCAGTGTCGAGAATAATTAAGAATTGAGAAGAATTGAGACCGTTCTCTTGTCCTGGCACATGTAGGCACCATTGTGATATGACTGAAAAATTGTTGAAAACGTCGATAAATCCCTACTCATTCAATCTATTTACACCAGATGTCACTTTGGATTGTGTTTCATCCACATATGCCCATAGGTGGCACCACCATGGGCCTAAATTTGGATTTCGTTTCTGACGAATAAAATGAGAATTATTCAACAGATTGTTTTCAAATTTAGTATATGGATACCTGTGCCTTGCCACAGGATGTTGCCGTCGCTCATCCACATCCATACAAACCTGTGCGCCAACGTTGGATTTCATTTCTACACCATAAAACTGATAACGAAACAGATGCATTTCAGATTAGGTTTGTGGATACCTTGCAACAAGAGGTCACCTTGCAGCCTGTTCTGTCCACAGGTGCCCATATGTGGCACCACCCAGGTGGGAGGGGGAGGGGGAACTTGGAATTTCTTTTGGCATTTGGGCTTGGATCGACTTAGCAAACTTCTTCAAATTTGGTTTGTAAATACACATTAAAACATAGTTCATTATAAAGCAGTTTTTGGTATAACCTGGCCACTGTTCTATCCCCCAATATATAGCTGCAATAATGTATGCTGCTATGATGAAGATCCACTATAGTCTTGACTCACTCGTAGTGTGGTCAGTATTGTGCCCCCCAACTTTAACATCACAATTAGGGATAAGTGTACACTTAAAGTGATCGTAAATCCTCAAGCAAAGTTTCCATCAAATGAAAGACCATTGCAAACAGTGTCGGAAAATATTTATTGTAATTTTTTACGATTTTTAAACTGCAAATAAAGCATGGTATTCTATGGTGGTCTGTTGCAATCATATTTAGGTCCAGTGACGTCACACTGCCTTAATACATATATTTCAAACTTTGTATGCACTTTCCAATGCTTGATTCAAGCTTAAGGTGTGTATACTTTGAGTTTCAACACAAGACTCACTGCTTCAATGTGCATGTTTCACCAAAATCGAGGAAATTAAATGCAAGATTCAAATTGACTTGACACTATAAATGAGTTACCATCTCCCAGATTTTGGTGAAACGTGCACATTGGAACAGTGAGTCTGTGTTGAAACTCAAAGTATGGTAGCCATATTTCTGAAACATTGGTAAACAAGGGACAAAAGTGATATTCAATGACAAGCATTAATGGATTGCAAAAGAGTTTAAATCCTACTATCTTGAAAAAAAGAAAAAAATACCTTTAATTGTCTATCTAATTATCTCTGGTTCACTGTGTGACATCATCAAAGCTCTGACATTGGCAATCCAAATTTGTATCAGAGCCACAATACTTTGAAGTACAATATCTCTGCAACCAGTGGGAATATTTTCATGTAATATTTTTTTTTAAATTTCAGAAAGAATATGGTAACAAAGTATCTCCCTCTCAGCAGTTTTAATTTATCATTTGGGTTTCCCTTCAAATCTCATTTTGATAAAGAATGTATCCGTTTCATGAACTTAATACATGTATGTCATTATCATTATTCTGCATTTTTCTTTTTCTGTGAAAAACCTGAAGTACAAAGTTGTTCCTAAAACTGTACCTATACAATGTACTCTCTCTATATTTTCAGGGTCAGATGGATTTAGTGGAGATCATGAACATCTGGAAGCAAAAAACTCACGTTATGAATTATTTTCAAGATACCACAAAACCAAGACCTACAGGTTTCCTCTCCAAATTCTATGAGGGCCACGATTGATGTTCGGCACAGATCATCAGTAACAAACTTTGTGATGGATTACTTTTGTAACCGGATACAGAAGCGGATTTTTAATATATCCGTGTCTCTTGGAGTGCTGTATGACCAGGTCATAGTGTGACTGTTACAGTTGACATTTTCGTGTGTTTTTGACCCGGTTCCCAAGTTCCTTATACAGCTCCATGGTTGAAGGCAATGATAATTTAGTGCTTCAATGTACATAGGAATAGTATGCGCAGCATATTCATAGAAGTATTTGAAATGGTTTTCCAAAGTAGAGAATAAATTCATAAATACAGAATATGGGTTTTTGCGTATCTCTTTCATGAAATGACAAGAAGTTAACATTTTGGTCATCGAACAGAATATGACGTGTGGCCATCTCAAATCAGAGTACTTCTGGGGCACTGGGGGAGGCACCCATATGGGTAACATGGGGAAATGAGTCCAGTATATCTTGTAAAACTGTTATGCTAAATTATTACACAAGAACACACAGTACAATGTCTTCTTTAGCTGTGACATGCGAAGCCCATTTATGAGCAGACAATGGTGATTGGCTGAGAGCCATGCGCACGAAACCTGCTCTACTTTTCAACCCCAGTGCAATCAGAGGGTATATCTGACAGTAGGACGTTTACAATCTAATGCCACGAGATTGCCATCCGGCTGAATACATTTTAAAATTAAAATAACAAAACTAGTTTGGTAAGCTTTTTCAATCACACTGCCAAAAATACCCTACTTATTTAAGATAATGCCCTAAAATTTTCTTGAAATAAGATAATTTTACTCAAAATAAGTTAAATTTTAAGAAAATTTTGAGACTTTTTTTCTTGTTTAAGTAAAATATACTTACCCCACTCAAAAATTTACTTAATCTTAAAATAGAAGAATTTTTCTCAAAAACATTTTTTTTTTAATTTTAAGATTTTTTTTTGTTTAAGTAAATTTTGTAGGGTAAGAATATTTTACTTAAACAAGAAAACAAATTACAAATTACTTATTTTGAGTAAAATTATCTTATTTCAAGAAAATTTTAGGGCATAAGTAGGGTTATTTTTGGCAGTGCATGCCAGTTTGGAACTGGTACAGATTGAAACTAGCTTAACGAAAAATGTCTTCTGATTATTAATGCAGAAATTCTTTTGTGGATGACGGCTGAATGCCGAATGTCAGATCTGATAGCTGCATATACTTCTTATGATTGTTGGACAAGTATCAGCCTACATTTCGTGTCTTTTTATATGCCTGTCGATAGACTAGATCGTATAATGCGATTATGATTTCTGTCTGTATGTTATCTTTTTGGTCAACATGATCTCTCCAGTTCTAGGTTATGGATTGCTACCAAACTTTGTGTATACCTTGTCCATGAGACAAGAAAAACCCTATTTATTTGGAGTTTACAAGGGCAAGGTCACTCGGATCAACAATTGAAAAATCTCCACTGCCAGGTTATGGATTGGCACCAAACTTTGTGTATACCTTGTTCATGAGACAAGAAAAACCCTATTTATTTGGAGTTTACAAGGGCAAGGTCACTCGGATCAACAATCGAAAAATCTCCACTGCCAGGTTATGGATTGGCACCAAACTTTGTGTATACCTTACCTATGCATCTTTACACACAAGCCAACTTCTCCGTCCATACTTTGAATTAGCCTTGATTTATTATACAGCTATGTCCTTTGATCCAATCAAATCATTTCAATCACACCACTTGTCCGTACAATACCCAAACTCGTATTGGATCTCAAAATGCCGTATTGAATTCATATTGTACGCTTTCTAAGGGAGGTAACTATTTTTGTTATGACGCCAAAATGAAGCTACAAAAGTTGAAAACGGTTAACCTTCTATTTTCTCGCTCGATCACCTAGGAAACATTAATATCAATATAAATCCAAATTCAAAGTAACATTACCCAGTCAGTCAAATTTGTCTCAAATGAAGTTCGGAAAGTAGAGACTGATGATAGATTTACTTGATATTTGCAGAATTAAAGATTTGGAGTCCACTGCATTCTAAGAATTTACGGGTCTTTTAGTTGAATTTATTGTTATAGTTGAATATATTGATGTTATGTTGTTTTATCCAACAAATCTATATTGATTCAAACATAAATAACCAATTAATAACAAATAATTTAGTTTAATATTTCGATGACCTGTATAATAAATAGGTCATTATACAGTGTTTTGTACAATATGGATTGGTATTATACTCGTCCATGTTGTGATGAAAACCCGTATTGGACGAAGGCGTCTCATCCAATACGGGTTTTCATCACAACATGGACTTGTACAATACCATTCCATATTGTACAAAGCACTGTATAATAACCTAATAATATTGGACCACCTAAAGCATCCAAAATCCGAGATACATAAGGACAGCCAATCAATAACCTGCTCATATGACACATTTCAAAATTCAAATGGATTCGAGATGAATGAGGTAAATTCTTTGAAGAGAATGGATGAGCTGATATATCAAGGCTAATTCAAAGTAGCTGTGATCCCCATAGTATGAATGAATGGAGAAGTTTGCTTGTGTATGAAGGTGTGCCAATGAGACAAAAGAAGAACCCTGCCCCGTGGGGCTTCACCACAGGTCATGGTGAGAATAGGCCTCAGCTCCTCAGACAGCTTGTCGTAAGAGGCAACTGACTGAGGCACCCGTGGGGTTCCCGGGTGTGAAAAGGAATAGGACCCCACCCGTGTGGCTCCCGGGTGTGAAAAGGAATAGGATCCGACGTCGTGATATGACTGAAATACAGTTGAAAGCGACGTTAAATTATATCCACTCACTCACTATTTTATTTTGAGGTCAAACAGTCAAAGGTAAAGTTCAGATAGGCAAGAAAAATGTAAAATCTTGTGTTCCAAGTTAAGAATTGATTGGTGTACCTTACCTATCAGGCAAGGAAGATCCCTCTTTATGTTGAGGTCAAAGGTCAAGGTCACCTAGACCCGAAAATTTCGATTTTTTTTTTTTTGTGGAAAATTGTGTTGATCGTCTCATAACTATATACAGTTCAGAGATGTGAATTATGATAAAATATAGACTTTTCATCAAACTCAGGATTACCAAAGAAGCCTATTGTCAATGCAATATCTCCTGTTCGATGGTTTGGATGGTACTAAATTTTTAGTATGCCTCAACGATGGGACATAGAAGAACTTTATTGTGAGGTGGAATGGAAAGCCAAGGTCAGATAAGGACAATTATTTGATTTTGGGGCATATCTGTCTGTTCCTTGAAAAATATTAGGCATGTTCACAGAAAATTCGGATACCCTCTTAGTTTTACAGAAGCTGGATACTTCCTCTCCAAGCCCCCCCCCCCCAAAAAAAAATCTCCAGAATTTTGCCATTTCTCGCTCTAAAAATATTTTATTCTAATCTACATATGCATACTCTAATATTTTTGAGTCATGTTGTGAGGAAACTTCTTTGTTGTTTTCTGCAAGATAATCTGAACAGACTGGAATTGATTAATTCCAACAACCAACAGCTCTCTGTTTGTCTGTCTCTCCATCCATTGATCTGTTAATGGTTGTCCAGGCTATCTCCATTTCCATGTCACGGATTGGTACCAAACTTTGGGTATACCTTACCTGTGGACCAGAGAGGAATCCTATTAATTTTGAGGCTCAAGGTAACTATGATTGAAAATACAGTACCGGTAAATCATTGAAATGTTTGTGTTTATGCTGCAAGTACAGTTCAGACTCCGTGTGGATTGTGATGGCAAAGAAGTCTAAAGTTATTGATTTTTACTCCTCTACCAACTTTTGTTGTCAGCCAGGCTTTCTAAATTCATTAGCATATGTAAATGCAGTGGGTCTGAAGTTGACCGACATTGACCTATTTCATCAAGATCTTAAATTTTACTCAATACAGTATGTTTCAAAGGGTTATACCTAGACATGCATCCGTATATTGAAGCCCATTAAGCTCTTGTTGTTGAAAGTTTAAAGAATTTTGTGGGGTACCACAAGCATAATCTTCCATCTCCTGTGCACTTTGCGCTATCTAATAACTGTTGAGTCTAACATTTTTTGTTTATGCCCACCCGGCTATTGAACTGCCAGTAATACGCATAAATGAGTTGTTGTGTCAGATAGTCTTTTGTTCATTTTTATCCTATTGAGAGGTGTCTGGACACCTGTTAGGAAATTCAGCCTGTTGTGAAAAATTCGACAAATTACCATAAGCGCTTGAAAACGAATGTCCTCGACTCCCTTAATTTATTTGTCTTTGTAAGACGATTGTGGGTTAGCATGCACTAATGGACTGTTGTGGAAACAACTTGTGTGAGGTGTAACTTCGAACCAGTGGAGACCTGGAGTGAGTACGATCTGGCATCCCGCACCAACAATGACTGACTCGCGAGAGGCGGCATTGAAGTATAAAATCACTAGAGCCAGTGGAGTTCATCTGCCTTTCTACATCTACGTCCCTCTCCTCCCCATCGTGTTATATGTGGTGAGACGTGAAAACAAGACCAAACAACCCATACAGTCAGCAAAGAACATGTGTGAATTTCTCAGTATGGACCTACCCCCATGAGCCAGTATGGGCCTATATACAGATCTCCGTGATCTTTTCGAAAAATTTCACCACTTAGCTCCGGGACCCTTCCCACCGTGTTTTTCGTGGTGAAACGTGAAAAACACGACCAAACAACCCATAGTAAACTAAAAAAAAAAAAAAAATGACCACCCCCCATTCCCCATACAGGCATTTTCCCGTATAGATGCAAATATGCGAATCAGGCCCCTATTGTAGAGGTAAAGTCCGTGTTCCGCATTTTATTATTTTTTTCTGTGAAAACATACACCCAATCTAGCCCCAGAACTCACTTTAGCTGCGAAAACTGACCTCTGGCCTAGTGGATTTCTGGGAGCAGAAACGGGAACGTCGCACTTGTTTGTTTACTTTCTTATTTATTCTACTTTTTATATGTTTTGTACTCTGTCCCAAATGGGATGCTCAGTGCAATCTTATCCTATCATGCACACAATTAATTTTCGGCGGAACCAATCTCGCATTCGTCTATTTCCGTATTGGCGGAAATTAGCCCAGTTGCTGAGTTCTGGTGATAGATTGCTATTATTCAACTAAACATAGAAATAGTTTTGTATAATTTGAATGAGTTATGTTCGTTTGGTTAAAATTAACTGAATTTCACAATAAAATTGTAGGGGTAAAGTCCGTGTTCCGCTTTTATATTTTTTGTGTGTGAAAACATACACCCACCCATGACTTGATAGCCGTGGAGGAGGGCTTCATTTTGACACCTCACTCGACCCAATCGGTCCAATAGGGGTCCCTCGCCCCCAAAATGTCCCGAAGATTGCCGGAGAATTCCCTCCAGCTCCTCACGTATTTGGGACTACTTTCTGTCCGCGGAAGTTTTTTGACCGCATCACCGCCTGACCGCGGAGGAATTCGAGGTCAAAAGTCATGTGACCTGGTGGCTCCACCTGTCTGAATTATAGTGCACTTGACCTCCACAACCCGCCCCAATAATGCCCCCTGGCGCCCCAAAGAGTTATCTCCCCCGGCAAAATGGGAGTCTATATCCCGTGACTATACTACTCATGTGTATACCGCTTATTCCCAAGAAACTAATTTCTGTTTGTTAAAATGTATTGTTACATAATCCCTTACAGAAATTATTTTGCCATAAATGGTTGACGCCGAAAATCTTAGTTATACAGACGACTGCTTACTGAATACCAGATTGGACGCTTTGTATTGCCATTATGGATAGGGATACAAAACACGAACGATTTTCCCCGGTGATTTACGATTTATTGTAAATAAGCAATGATGGGTTCTCTTAAACTGTCGTCTGCACAGTAAAATATTATGCGCTTATTTTTTTCCGGAACACCAAAATACTGTTCAAAAACTGTTACAACGGAACACGTTTTGGTGTTCTAAACTGGGAGATCTTTGGTTAGTGTTCTGGTTTTGGGCCATTACAAATAAAGGAAAGATTTTGAACACTGCTGTCCTTATTTAATATTCGAGAACACCCCGAGAACCCCAACAGAGTATTCAAATCCTGTTACACTGAGTAGTAGATAAAAAGCATCTGGGGTATTATTGACCTACTTTTGTGGTGTCATGTGGACAGTGGTGCTCACGTGACGATCACATGATCGTAGAGGTCAGTGTCACTATAGTTCTGTCACGTGACCGGAAGTGACCTTTGGGGGCATGTATTCCTCCGCGGTGATGCGGTCCTGCGCGGTGATGCGGTCCTCCGCGGTGATGCGGTCCGGCGGTGATGGGGTCAAAACATCAATGGAATGCATGGAACAGGGTCTCCGACAATATCGTCAACACTATGCCCAGCATAAATGGCAAGTGGGGAACCCTCGTCATAGCCATACAGTGGGAGAAGAGAAAGGGTCCCAGCGGGACTCGAACCCGGGTTGCTCTCTCCAGAAGCAGACACGTTATCCACTACACCACGAGTCACCCCATACTAGGCAAGGTTGAAAATATCCTCATATATCTACCAGAGGGCAGATCTGTATACCGTTAGGGTGGATAGGCCCATACTGGCTCGTGCTGGCGAAATTGTCGGGGACCCTGTTCCACGCATTTCATGGATGCTTTGGCGTTCAAGGCTTATTGACCCTTCTATTCTGCCGGACATGACCGGGCATTGTTGGACATCCCGGAGATTCCCGGACATTGCCGAAACTTCCCGGACATTGCCGAAGCTTCCCGGACATTGCCGAAGAATCTCCCCCGCGTCTCGGGACTACTTTCTGTCCGCGGAACCGGAAGCGACCGCATCACCGCGGAGGACCGCATCACCGCGGAGGAATACATGCTTACAGGGGTCACTTCCGGTCACGTGACGGAACTATAGGGCAACTTGACCTTTGCGATCACGTGATTCACACGTGTACACCACATGACACCCAATTTGCGCTTTATATACTACTCACTTGAGCATTCTCTTGTGTTCAAAAGTGGAACTCTTTTATTTTAATGTCTGGATGAGATGATTCACCAAAGGTTTGAGAAATAAATAATCTATAAAAAAATAAAATGCGTACCGTATTTTTGATGTGTCCTCTAATCATGTTAATTTGGGGGTATATTTAGTAAAACTGACGGTTATTGTTACAACAATCTCATCCAATCGTAACGTTAATGGAATATGTGGTAACATAATCAATATAATAATGGCCAATAATTCGATATCAATTATTAATTACGACGATTGTAATATTCCATAGAAAACATATTGCAGTTAGGTTCAGAAATCATGTTAATTTGGGGGTACATTTAGTAATACTGACGGTTATTGTTGTAACAATCTCATCCGATCGTAACGTTAATGGAATATGTGGTAACGGAATGAATATAATAACGGCCGACAATTCGATAACATCAATTATTAATTACGACGATTGTAATATTCAATAGAAAACATATTGCAGTTAGGTTCAGTTCATGAAAAATTAATCGACATTAATGGGCAGTACTTCTGCGGCATTTGCCGTATCGCTCCAAGCATTTGTTTACCAAAACTGTTGCTGATCAGGGTTATTGCTGGCAATTATGATTTGTCGTACATGTATGTACAGGGGCCATTACTGTTTAGTTGTTGGAAACATTGCACTCCATAATGTCCTGTGATAATCCAATAAAGATCACTTCAAAAAACAGTTCAGTTTGCCAATTTTGTCTTTCTTACATTGAGGCGTCTGCAGAGCTGGAAGTATCGGAGCATCTGGAGTCCGAGTAAGAGCCCATAGAACTAAAGTCGTCCGGAAAGTCCTGGCCGTATTCTTCGTCAACCCCAACATCCGGGCTGGACAGGCCACTGGAGCTGTGCTCGCTGGTGCTGTAAGAACGCGAACCGGAAGTGTAATCACCCGAACCGCTCGAGGAGACGGAACTTGGGGAACTGATAACAACAGTTACCTCTGGAGGCGATTCATCAAACAGATTGTCGCTGCGTTCGTTGTTATCGGTCCGGCTGGTTTCCAGATCGGATTCCTCGTCATTGAAGATCTTGTTTCGCTCCAAGGAGGGTTTCCAGTTCAGAATGGATTTCACTAGCGTACTGGGAAACCTTGCAGAAATGTGACCCACATTGCCATCGGGGTCTTCTAACGATAGATCGTCGGTCGATTCCTTTGCCTTGTCAATATCAGCTTCATCGTTATCCGTGAGCTTATCTGGCTCTTCAACCTCCTTCTCCGGCAGAGCTTCTCCTTTTCCAGAGACATCGCTCTCGCTAACGGCGATCATGGGTATTTTTCTAACCCTATCCTTTTTCTTCTTCCGCTTCGGAACCGGAGGTGGGGGCTGTGAAGTGAGGGCAAGAGTCGACTGAATAAATCGTAAGCGCTCTTCTGTGACGGCCGCGTTGAGTAAAGGACTCGATGACCCCGAATCTGGGCTGCGTCCCTCTGGGCGATTGACAAATTTGTACTTCTCGAGAATCAACGGCAGTACATCAGATGCTTTACGGGCACTTATAACCTTGTTGTCCGTTGTTGTTTCTGAAGTCGCTTCCAATTTCTGTCTTGCAGTTTGCTGTAATGATTCAAGTCCGTATGCAGAAGCCGTACTGTTCTTTTTGTTACCAATCGGAAACTGTATATTCCCTCTGCTTTTTCTTAACTCTTTGTTCTGCTTCGCTAAACTAGGGAGATACGATACTGTCTTCATCAGACTTAACGTCTGCGTTGTATATCTGGCCTGTGCTTTTAGCGGTAAATATTCGTCGAAATACACCTCGAATATTTCTTGTTGGACTTTACGAAGGGCTCTTTTGCACTCCACGTCGTATTCGGCCATCTGTAAGCGCAAGGTACGAGCACAGGCAAAGTTCTTTCTATGTACTCTGAGCACGCGTTCGCTTGGTGACATGAAGTCCATAAGTCGCTGGCTTTTCGACTTTCTTGAGGGGAAGTCTGTTTCTGGCATTTTACTGGCATATATTAACCCTCTCTGTGCGATATTTTTTTGTAACTGAACAAGAGGGCTTGTGGTACGGTATGTGGTTGACAAATATGCAAAAAGAACGTTTGGCTCAAATTGGAGCTATTACTCAATCATGATAAATACGGCGAAGATATGTGGCTCATTACCCGTATTATAATGAGTCAACATGTGGGTGTTTCTGTCACTTGTTGGGGAACGAACACGAAACTGTGTGAAAAATAACGTTTATATATACATTACTGAATTGTATACTGTCGGCATGAAAATCCGAGAAAAACCATTATCCCGAAGTCGTTCATGCAAGGTCTGTTAATTCTCCAATATTTGAACTATATTTTCGTTGCAATGTGGAGTTTACTGCAAATAGATGGTAGCAGTTGGATACATTAAAAAAGTCATTATTCCATTCAACTGATTCTTTGTCCTGTACCGTGATGGATTGCTCATATTTTTTTTCATTCACACAACCATGGAATATCCCATTGTTCTGTAACCTACACCGACATGAAAGATGCCAGAATGTAAACATTGACCCAGGAATGAACCAACAATAATTGCAAATACAAAAAAACAAAAAAAACAACAAAAACAACATATGAATCAATTTTGGATCATCAAATATTCTAAAGCTGCTATATGGCTCATCAATGGCTAATATTGGCTCATTCATTGCATAAGCTACCAAACATTGGATCGAACTGGATCAAATTATTTGTAGTGTACATACTGAGCTATGACGGCCCATAGGTATTACACATCACACCCGTGGATTTCCCACATAGGTGTAATACCTATGGGCCGTCATAGCTCAGTATGTAGAGCATCGGCGGTTTAGCCGAGGTCGTGAGTAGTAGGGAAAGGACCGATTCATTAGCATTTTTTGAGGGCCCAAAATGAAGGTCGTGGCGATGACGTCACGGATGACGTCACTGACGATCACATCCGGGACAAACATCACTTCCGGTCACGTGACGTCCCAGCAAAGTTATCTGCTCCAAAACTGTTACAACGGAACACGTTTTGGTGTTCTAAACTGGGAGATCTTTGGTTAGTGTTCTGGTTTTGGGCCATTACAAATAAAGGAAAGATTTTGAACACTGCTGTCCTTATTTAATATTCGAGAACACCCCGAGAACCCCAACAGAGTATTCAAATCCTGTACACTGAGTAGTAGATAAAAAGCATCTGGGGTATTATTGACCTACTTTTGTGGTGTCATGTGGACAGTGGTGCTCACGTGACGATCACATGATCGTAGAGGTCAATGTCACTATAGTTCTGTCACGTGACCGGAAGTGACCTTTGGGGGCATGTATTCCTCCGCGGTGATGCGGTCCTGCGCGGTGATGCGGTCCTCCGCGGTGATGCGGTCCGGCGGTGATGGGGTCAAAACATCAATGGAATGCATGGAACAGGGTCTCCGACAATATCGTCAACACTATGCCCAGCATAAATGGCAAGTGGGGAACCCTCGTCATAGCCATACAGTGGGAGAAGAGAAAGGGTCCCAGCGGGACTCGAACCCGGGTTGCTCTCTCCAGAAGCAGACACGTTATCCACTACACCACGAGTCACCCCATACTAGGCAAGGTTGAAAATATCCTCATATATCTACCAGAGGGCAGATCTGTATACCGTTAGGGTGGATAGGCCCATACTGGCTCGTGCTAGCGAAATTGTCGGGGACCCTGTTCCACGCATTTCATGGATGCTTTGGCGTTCAAGGCTTATTGACCCTTCTATTCTGCCGGACATGACCGGGCATTGTTGGACATCCCGGAGATTCCCGGACATTGCCGAAGCTTCCCGGACATTGCCGAAGAATCTCCCCCGCGTCTCGGGACTACTTTCTGTCCGCGGAACCGGAAGCGACCGCATCACCGCGGAGGACCGCATCACCGCGGAGGAATACATGCTTACAGGGGTCACTTCCGGTCACGTGACGGAACTATAGGGCAACTTGACCTTTGCGATCACGTGATTCACACGTGTACACCACATGACACCCAATTTGCGCTTTATATACTACTCACTTGAGCATTCTCTTGTGTTCAAAAGTGGAACTCTTTTATTTTAATGTCTGGATGAGATGATTCACCAAAGGTTTGAGAAATAAATAATCTATAAAAAAATAAAATGCGTACCGTATTTTTGATGTGTCCTCTAATCATGTTAATTTGGGGGTATATTTAGTAAAACTGACGGTTATTGTTACAACAATCTCATCCAATCGTAACGTTAATGGAATATGTGGTAACATAATCAATATAATAATGGCCAACAATTCGATATCAATTATTAATTACGACGATTGTAATATTCCATAGAAAACATATTGCAGTTAGGTTCAGAAATCATGTTAATTTGGGGGTACATTTAGTAATACTGACGGTTATTGTTGTAACAATCTCATCCGATCGTAACGTTAATGGAATATGTGGTAACGGAATGAATATAATAACGGCCGACAATTCGATAACATCAATTATTAATTACGACGATTGTAATATTCAATAGAAAACATATTGCAGTTAGGTTCAGTTCATGAAAAATTAATCGACATTAATGGGCAGTACTTCTGCGGCATTTGCCGTATCGCTCCAAGCATTTGTTTACCAAAACTGTTGCTGATCAGGGTTATTGCTGGCAATTATGATTTGTCGTACATGTATGTACAGGGGCCATTACTGTTTAGTTGTTGGAAACATTGCACTCCATAATGTCCTGTGATAATCCAATAAAGATCACTTCAAAAAACAGTTCAGTTTGCCAATTTTGTCTTTCTTACATTGAGGCGTCTGCAGAGCTGGAAGTATCGGAGCATCTGGAGTCCGAGTAAGAGCCCATAGAACTAAAGTCGTCCGGAAAGTCCTGGCCGTATTCTTCGTCAACCCCAACATCCGGGCTGGACAGGCCACTGGAGCTGTGCTCGCTGGTGCTGTAAGAACGCGAACCGGAAGTGTAATCACCCGAACCGCTCGAGGAGACGGAACTTGGGGAACTGATAACAACAGTTACCTCTGGAGGCGATTCATCAAACAGATTGTCGCTGCGTTCGTTGTTATCGGTCCGGCTGGTTTCCAGATCGGATTCCTCGTCATTGAAGATCTTGTTTCGCTCCAAGGAGGGTTTCCAGTTCAGAATGGATTTCACTAGCGTACTGGGAAACCTTGCAGAAATGTGACCCACATTGCCATCGGGGTCTTCTAACGATAGATCGTCGGTCGATTCCTTTGCCTTGTCAATATCAGCTTCATCGTTATCCGTGAGCTTATCTGGCTCTTCAACCTCCTTCTCCGGCAGAGCTTCTCCTTTTCCAGAGACATCGCTCTCGCTAACGGCGATCATGGGTATTTTTCTAACCCTATCCTTTTTCTTCTTCCGCTTCGGAACCGGAGGTGGGGGCTGTGAAGTGAGGGCAAGAGTCGACTGAATAAATCGTAAGCGCTCTTCTGTGACGGCCGCGTTGAGTAAAGGACTCGATGACCCCGAATCTGGGCTGCGTCCCTCTGGGCGATTGACAAATTTGTACTTCTCGAGAATCAACGGCAGTACATCAGATGCTTTACGGGCACTTATAACCTTGTTGTCCGTTGTTGTTTCTGAAGTCGCTTCCAATTTCTGTCTTGCAGTTTGCTGTAATGATTCAAGTCCGTATGCAGAAGCCGTACTGTTCTTTTTGTTACCAATCGGAAACTGTATATTCCCTCTGCTTTTTCTTAACTCTTTGTTCTGCTTCGCTAAACTAGGGAGATACGATACTGTCTTCATCAGACTTAACGTCTGCGTTGTATATCTGGCCTGTGCTTTTAGCGGTAAATATTCGTCGAAATACACCTCGAATATTTCTTGTTGGACTTTACGAAGGGCTCTTTTGCACTCCACGTCGTATTCGGCCATCTGTAAGCGCAAGGTACGAGCACAGGCAAAGTTCTTTCTATGTACTCTGAGCACGCGTTCGCTTGGTGACATGAAGTCCATAAGTCGCTGGCTTTTCGACTTTCTTGAGGGGAAGTCTGTTTCTGGCATTTTACTGGCATATATTAACCCTCTCTGTGCGATATTTTTTTGTAACTGAACAAGAGGGCTTGTGGTACGGTATGTGGTTGACAAATATGCAAAAAGAACGTTTGGCTCAAATTGGAGCTATTACTCAATCATGATAAATACGGCGAAGATATGTGGCTCATTACCCGTATTATAATGAGTCAACATGTGGGTGTTTCTGTCACTTGTTGGGGAACGAACACGAAACTGTGTGAAAAATAACGTTTATATATACATTACTGAATTGTATACTGTCGGCATGAAAATCCGAGAAAAACCATTATCCCGAAGTCGTTCATGCAAGGTCTGTTAATTCTCCAATATTTGAACTATATTTTCGTTGCAATGTGGAGTTTACTGCAAATAGATGGTAGCAGTTGGATACATTAAAAAAGTCATTATTCCATTCAACTGATTCTTTGTCCTGTACCGTGATGGATTGCTCATATTTTTTTTCATTCACACAACCATGGAATATCCCATTGTTCTGTAACCTACACCGACATGAAAGATGCCAGAATGTAAACATTGACCCAGGAATGAACCAACAATAATTGCAAATACAAAAAAACAAAAAAAACAACAAAAACAACATATGAATCAATTTTGGATCATCAAATATTCTAAAGCTGCTATATGGCTCATCAATGGCTAATATTGGCTCATTCATTGCATAAGCTACCAAACATTGGATCGAACTGGATCAAATTATTTGTAGTGTACATACTGAGCTATGACGGCCCATAGGTATTACACATCACACCCGTGGATTTCCCACATAGGTGTAATACCTATGGGCCGTCATAGCTCAGTATGTAGAGCATCGGCGGTTTAGCCGAGGTCGTGAGTAGTAGGGAAAGGACCGATTCATTAGCATTTTTTGAGGGCCCAAAATGAAGGTCGTGGCGATGACGTCACGGATGACGTCACTGACGGTCACATCCGGGACAAACATCACTTCCGGTCACGTGACGTCCCAGCAAAGTTATCTGCTCCTACATAAGACCGCAGTGACTTCCAATGTTAATGTTAGTCCCAATGGGGAACCCACTCATGGACATTTGCGGTATGGGTGTGGCCCCTTGTTGTCTTTGTCTCGCGATGTAGAACACGATTTAAAATAAAAAGATACTGTGCGCATGCGCACTGGGCAAGTAGCCCTGGGGGGGGGGACTATTTGGGGTCCAGGTGGACCAGTATTGGGCCAATTGGGTCGTGTGGGATATCAGCTTGAAGCATTCGTGGGGGAACGTCCAACGGGATGGGTGTGGGGTGGGAATATCGTCTATCTGCGCAGACAGGGAATTATGGGTAAAGGGCATTGGAATGGACGTTTTGGAGTCGAGGTGGACCCATAGTGGCCCGAATAGGCCGTATCGTTTATCAGTTTGAAGCATTCATGGAGAAGCATCCGACTGGGCTAGTATGTAGTGAAAGTAGGGTTATAGGGCGCATGTGCAGTAGAAAAACCCCGCATTGGAATGGACGTTTGGGGACCCGGGTGGGCCAATATTGGTCCGATTGGACTGTTGGTGATATGAAAGTGAAGCTGTCTTGGAGGAGCGTCCGACTGGACGGGTGTGGAGTGGAAGTTACGTAATGGCGCGCATGCGCAGACAGGGAATTGCGGGAAAAGGGCATTGGAATGATGGTTTTGGGGTCGAGGTGGACCCATAATGGTTCGAATGGGTCGTATGGGGTATCAGTTTGAAGCACTCGTGGAGAAGCATCCGACTGGATGGATGGGTCGTGAGAATATCGTATATCTGCGCATGCTTCCCAATTTTGGGAAAAGGGCATTGGAATGAACGTTTTAGGGTCGTGGTGGGCCAGTAATGGACGTACAGGGTCTTGTGAGGTGTCACAGTGAAGCTCTCGTGAAGTAGCAATCGACTGGATGGTTGGGTCGTGGAAGTAAGGCTATGGCGCGCATGCGCAGACCGGGTATTGTGGAAAAAGGGCATTGGAATGGACGTTTTGGGGTCGCGGTGGACCCATAGTGGTCCGAATGGGCCGTATGGGGTACCAGTTCGAAGCACTCGTGGCTCCGACTGGACCTGACGCTTTATCTTAACGATACAAGTCTCATATGCTCTTGTCCAATAAGAAACCGCCATTTAAGAACGTTCAATATTCGGTCATGTTTGTTCTTGCTAGTGTGATGTTTTCTCGGCTGCTCTTGTTCAATCAGAAAGGGCAGTACTAGAAAAGGCGCATTTGAATAGACGTCTTGGCGTAGAGATGGACCATCCCTGGTCCAAATGGGGCGTGGGTGGTACCCCATTGAAGCTTTTATCAGGCAGAACCGTACTTGGGTGAAACGTGTATACGCACTGAGGTGTAGTAGAGAAAGTGCAGTTTCAGATTGCCCATGTGCGATTAGTAGAGAAAGGGACCATGTTCGGTCTGGCTACCTGGTAGAGTTACCTGTGTGTACGTGTGAGTTTGCGTGCGTGTGTGTGTGTATGCGTGTATGTGCGTGTGTGTTTGTACGCGCGCGCGCACATACCCACGCACACACAAGTAGCCAGACCGAACATGGTATTCAAGGGCCAATGGTCAAAGCATGTGTGTGTGATTGTATGGTTGACAATACGTTAAGGCGTTACGATAGGTTGTTAAGGCTTTAACATAGGGCGTTAAGATAGAGCGTTAGGGCGTTAAGATAAGGCGTTAAGACGTTGCGAGAGGCGTCGACGGGCGTCATGGCATTTCGAGGAATAAGTGTCAATTTCATGGGATATCTAGTCCCATCAGAGCTTCCGGGCTAATTCACCAGGGCGTTGAAGCGTTAAGCTAGGCGTTGACGGGCGTTACTGTGTTACGTAAATAGAAGCAAGCGTACTCCAAAAAGCGCAATCTCTCCGACCCAGTACGCCCACTACTGACTCATCTCGACCCCAAAACGTCCACTCAAGTGCCCTTTTCCCACAATTCCCGGCCTGCGCATGTGTAACATCGTCTATAGATCACGTCCCTCTGGACCCCACATCCCCATTCCTAGTGTTGCAGAGCCATGCCGGAGACACATCCCTATGCGACTAGCATTTTACAGCATGCAACCGTGGTTAATTCACTCACGGGTTACCGAGCAGTGGTTCGGTCCATGCTTGCAGATGACGACGACAACGAGGGGCGACGCCACATCCTCAAAGAGTTCACAGAAGCGGTCCTGGACAGAGTCGACTCGATGGAGAGGTGTGCTATCACCCACGACTACTGAACTATGGCAGCCATCTTTGATGCCCGGGCTATGAACCACGAGCGTTCACGCCGGAACCAGCGACGGCTCGTTGACCTCACAATGGTCTTTGCCCTATTGACCCTAACGCTGTGGCAATGACAGTTCTGTCTTACAGCGACAGTAAAGAACGGTTCTTTTCAGAGCCTCCATGTCTTCCGAAATAGAGACGGCTAACTAAGCACAGTGTTCACACACACAACTGCGCGCGGGTGAGTGTGTGTGTGTGTGTGGTGTGGTGGTGGTGGTGGTGTGTTCGTGTGTGTGTGTGGTGTGTGGTGGTGGTGGTGGTGGTAGTGTTTGGCGGTGTGTGGTGGTGATGGATGTTAATAAAATGTGGATACATCGCCATTATAGTGTATTAATGCGTCCATGCGTTAAGACGGGCGTTGGGGACGCCTCACCGGCGTTGTGCACGCTTCACTCACTCACTCACTCACTCACTCACTCACTCTTACTCGTTAACTTAGCATGAGCATATTCTGAGAGGTCATGATGTCACGAAGGCGAATCGAAAATCCCAATGATAACATGGCTGGTCTTCGTTATGGCAGATTCGCTCTCTGTCATGGTACGGCTTGTCAGACGAATTATGACTAGGGTGGCATAAACATAGGATATGCGTAAAAACATTGCTTATAGCCTAAATCTTGTATCCCAGCCTAAACTTACAGATCAGAGTGTCCTTTACATCCTTTGTTAATATAGCGTGGCTATATTGAATATGTTTCAGATACAAGCTTTTATCTTGCGGTCTGAATGATTAAATCATTACAGAACGTACTTTGTAACATCACATGTTAATTTATTAATCGCATATAGGGTCAAGCAAAGAGAGTAATGCCAGTCTATCGAAACAATACAGCGCATGGTAAATAATAATTACGTATTAACATAAGTGAGATGATATATATACAGCATGAAATGAATGGAAAGTATTTAATTTAAAAGGGGTAGACGGTAACACACGAGAAACTCCCTTACGTATTACGTTAGTAAATTAAAAAAAATGATTTTGTTTACTTCTGCAAAAAAGATTGTGTTTCGTACACACAATATGCCCAATTTTTATGTTGTTAACACTCAAGAGTCAAAAGCGACGTAAGACAGCGTCGACGGACATTTGAAATTAGGCTTCCGTCTGTTTTTGGCTTTTTCGTATACATTTTGACATGGATTTTTTTTAATATATCTAACATACGAGATATTGAATAGAACAAACCTAATGTTTTTTTTTTGGGGTCAAAGTTTTCTCAGTGGTTCCGTCATCCTTAACTTATGCCCTTTCAATTTCGCTGAGGGGCTACCCTGGATTTGGCCTCAAATCCAATATGGCGGCCAAAATCCAAAATGGCCGCCAATACCCATAGAAGCTCACAATTTCCTGCTCGAAAATCAATTTTCTAACCACAAACTAGGTTTTTTTTCTAGTCCTACGTAGGGTATGAATAATTAGTTAATTTTGGAATGATTTGTAATTGGTCTGAAAATTCAATATGGCCGCCAAAATCCAAAATGGCGGCCAATGTCCATTGAATCACACATTTTCCTGCCCCAATATGTAGAGATAGACCATCCTTGGTCCGAATGCGTCCTGTGGGGTATCATCTTGTAGCTCTCGGGGTGTAGACCCCGATTTGAGGGATATCCATGTCATCTGTGACGTCATCGGTGACGTCGTCAGTACGAGTAGTAGCGAAAGCGGGCATTTCGGAGGTGCAATGGATTGCGTTTGGAGTAGATGACGGCCTTTTTTCCCCATCCTGTTACCTGTGAGTGTGAGTGTATGCGCGCGTGTGAGTGAGTGAGTGAGTGATTGAGTGGGATCCGACTTTACTAATGTATCGTCCGTTTTCATCATTTTGCGCATGCGCAGTCTGGCTGTAGTATAGAAAGCAGGCATTTTGGGTATTCGTGGAGGTTTGTTGAGAGATTGAGGGACCATTCCTGGTCAAATGGACCGCGTGGGGTATCCGCATGAAGCTCTCGTGGGTAAGACTGGTTTGTTTTCATTGAAAGTCGCGCCAATCTGCGCATGCGCAGTTGGGGTGTAGTAAGTAAAGTTATCATTTTGGGAGGTGCGTGGGGGCCTGTTGAGTGACGAGGGACCATTCTTGGTCCGAATGTCTCGTGTGAGGTGTCAAAGTGAAGCTTTCGTGGTGTAGACCATGACTTGAGGGGTGTCCCTGTCATCTGTGACGTCATTCTTGACGTCATCAGTAGGAGTAGTAGCCAAAGTGGGAATTTTGGGGGTGTGAAGTAAGGTGTTTGGGGTAGAGATGGACCATGTTTGGTCCGAATGGCCCGATTGAGGTGTCCTAGTGAAGCTTTCGTGGGGTAGAGTCAGACTGGCATGTTTTTTTATTGAAAGTCCCGCCAATCTGAACATGCGCAGTTGTGGGGTAGTAAGTAAAGTGGTCATTCTGAAGGTGCGTGGGGATGTGTTTGAGCGATTGAGGGACCATTCTTGGTCCGAATGCGTCGTGTGGTGTGTCGAAGCAAAGCTTTCATGATGTGGAACACGACTTGAGGGATATGCGGGTCATCTGTGACGTCATTGCTGACGTCCTCAGTAGGAGTTGTAGCCAAATTGGATATTTTGGCGGTGTGAGGGAAGGTGTTCGGGGTAGAAATGGACCATCCGTGGTCCGAATGCGTCGTGTGAGGTGTCATCTTGTAGCAGCACCCACCAACGACAAGCTCAATGCTTCAACGCCCTGATGAATTAGCCCTGAAGCCCTGCGCGCCTATACGTAGCTCTACGGTTGTAGTCCGTGATAAGTGCTATTCTGATTCATGGTTAGTCTAAAAGTAGAGCAACAACAACAACATCATCAAATATTACAGGTCAATCCTTTTATTATCCCCTCCATCACAGCACATCCACGCTAAGGGAACCACTATGGGTGTGTTTACAATTCACTTATGCTATTTCCCGTGTATTCAGAAGTTCATTGTTTTGATCTCAGAATGATGAGGGGCACGAGTTAATCCTAATATGTACAGACACCACCACACACCGCACCACACCCGCACCCTGGTGTACCCTATTCTCTAATGGCTATAGTGTACAGGGTGCACCACAGGTACGTGCACATGCGTGCGATGACATCACTCCGAGCTCTGAGCTCCACAAGCTTTGAGCTCCAAGAGCTCCGATCCAAGAACTCTGCCACATGGGAGCTACCACCACCACCGGGCGTTGACGCCTGACGCCTGTGGTGTGTGGTAGTGTGTGGTGGTGGTAGAACTGGTGTGTGGTGGTGGTAATAGTGATGTGTGGTGGTGTCTGTACATATAGGGATTAACTCGTGTCTATTAACTATATGTCATACTTGGGTAGGCCTATTTTAACTTAACACGTAAAGGAGTTTTTCATATGTTACCGTAACTTCTCCTGTCTCAGCGTGTGTTGTGGAAATATCTCAGAATTTGTGCTCAAAATTCTGCGACTCTAATATCAATACAATATTAATCAATCGGTGACAAATCGAATTCAGCATGTTTTACCCGCAAAGTTATTTATAGAAGCCATAATGCTGCAATGCTGCTGTGTCGCAATTATAATATTATAATATCCCAAGATAAAATATGGCGATTGTGGGATTGCAAATTACAAGTATAGTTCAGTAAACTCATTAGTAGTATATAAAGATGATTACAGACCGCATTTTGCCGGGGGAGATAACTCTGTTTGCACTTTTTTGATTTTTGACAAATTTCGGGTTATCTCCCTTGATTCGAACATTTGCATGTTTTCACAGAATAAATAAATAAATAAATAAATTAATTAATTAATTAATTTTAATTGTATAAAGATGTATTCATCCGCGGTGATGCGGTCATGTCTGGCGGTGATTCGGTCGCGGAAAAAAGCTTCCGCGGAGAAAAAGTAGTCCCTAGATAAAATGGTCCGATGGGGTCGAGTGAGGTATCAAAGTGAAGCTTAGGTGAAGGGGCATCTAATGGGCTGGGTGTGGGATTGAAATATCGGCATTCTGCGCATGCGCGGTGGCCAAAGGGTATGAAAATAGACGTTTTGGAGCTAGGGGAGCCCCTAATGGTCCAATGGGATCGAGTGAGGTATCAAAGTGAAGCATTCGTGAAGGGGCATCTGATGGGCTGGGTGTGGGGTTCAAGTATCGGCATTCTGCGCATGCGCGGTGGCCGAAGGGTATGAAAATAGACGTTTTGGAGCTAGGGGAGCCCCTAATGGTCCAATGGGGTCATATGAGGTATCAATGTGAAGCATTCATGAAGGGGCATCTGATGGGCTGGGTGTGGGTTGAAATATCGGCATTCTGCGCATGCGCGGTGACCCAAGGGTATGGAAATAGACGTTTTGGAGCTAGGGGAGCCCCTAATGGTCCAATGGGGTTGAGTGAGGTATCAAAGTGAAGCATTCGTGAAGGGGCATCTGATGGGTTGGATGTGCGGTAGGAATATCATTCTGCGCATGCGCAGACGCAATGCGGAGCTCGTCCAATCAGAAGCGAGTATTTCAAATCCGTCCGAGCTCTCAGCCAATCAGAAGCGAGTATTTTTGACCCGGTGCATTATGGGACATATCCAAGATGGCGGCGTCTGCCTTCTGGTTCAAGATGGCGGCACGTCCGGTGTCGAAAACTGACCATTTTGTCGGAATGTGGTCATCTGGTGTCAAAAACTGGACCTTGTATGGGTCCCGCTAGACGTTTTGGAGCTAGGGGAGCCCCTAATGGACCGATGGAGTTGTATGAGGTATCAAAGTGAAGTATATTTCAAGCATGGGTGGGTGCATGTAAAATTTTTCCTGAAAAAATACGGAACACGGACTTTATCCTAAATTACGTGAAAATGCCTATATGGGGGTATGGGGGGTATAGGACCATCCTGGGAAACCTACTTCTCGACATTTGCGGTATAGGTTGTGGGGTCTCGTTTTCTTAGTCTCGTCAAGACAAACATGATAGGAAGTGTCCCGCAGCGAATCGGTGAAATTTTTGAAAAAGTACGATATAGCCCCATATAGTCCCATACTGGGGGTATAGGATCAATGTTTGTCCCCCTGGGAAACGTACTTCTATACATTTGCGGTAGGGTTGTTTGGATTTGTTTTCACGTCTCGTCATTTAGAACATGATAGGAAGTGTCCCGGCACGAATCGGTGAAATTTTTGAAAAAGTACGATATAGCCCCATATAGTCCCATACTGGGGGTATAGGATCGATGTTTGTCCCCCTGGGAAACATACTTCTATACATTTGCGGTAGGGTTGTGGGGTCTCGTTTTCTTAGTCTCGTCATTTAGAACATGATAGGAAGTGTCCCGGAGCGAATCGGTGAAATTTTTGAAAAAAGTCACCGACACCCATATAGACCCATGTAGTCCCATACTGGGGGTATAGGATCAATGTTTGTCCCCCTGGGAAATCTACTTCTATCAGGGGATGATACAGCTCTCTAATTTGGGTACCAAGGCCGGGGGTCGAGGTGGCCGCCCAGGCCCCCCGCGAGGTTCAGGGGCAGCGCCCCTGGTGGGGGTACCAGGGGGCGAAGCCCCCTGGCCGCTAGCGAATTTGAGCTATTGCTAGGTGTGAAAGACCAATATTTTGGAAAAGAAAACTGATTTATCTAGGATCTTATTTTTCTGCAACTAATCACTTCTTCTGACAAGTCCTTCCAGTGATTGAAGTCAAATGAAACCAACCATGTTCTAAAATAA
>JAVTVY010009648.1:0-47527 GCA_036873755.1 Hanleya hanleyi
GTCGCGACGTTAGACCTTGATTCTCTCGATTTTTCGATTTGTTTTATTTATGTAATTTTTCCGCAAAAATTTCTTGATAAATTAATAAATATTAATCTGATGTGAAACAAAAGTTTTTGCCCACTTTTCCTCGTGGGAAAGCAGAAATTTTGAAGAAAAATGACGAAAACATCACTTATCTGGCACCCTTGAATTAATCCCTGATCCTCTGCTCGGGGGCTTACGCAAATAGGCTCAAAATGACTAAAGAGTCACGGAATGTCAGCTCTCAATTCTTTGTCGTTCCGGAGATAGCTGGCACAGTTTGGTAAGTGGACGATAATGCCCCCCCCCCCCGCCGCCCCCAGACCTGGTAGGGTTAAGATTAGAGATGGTAGAACGACTGCGACTGTCTCTTTGCCTCATCCTAGAGCAGCATGAGTAAAAGATAAGGGTAACGTGACGGATTCTCGGAGATTACGGAGAGGAGGGATTCGTTTTAGCCTCTGAGATGCGCACCAAAATCTTTCTTGCGTGCCAGATAGGATTAACATGGAAAATTTAGCATTTTCTCGTTGCAGGTCAAGCGATTTAGTTAATTCAGGGGTATTTGGAAGACAATACGTATTGACCAACTTCTTGAGGTTTGTCTGTCTATGGAAGGCCTAATGTCCATTAATTCCGAAATATCTATTTTCGAATCGAAAACCCAGGGTTTATGAATCGAAAAAACTCGGTTTTCAGAATTCATTTTGATTTATCACTTTTGAAATTCGAAAACTATGATTTCTCTTGGTATTATACTTTGGATGAGCCCAGTGTCCAGCAATTAGAAAACCTAGGGTTTACGGTCGAAAATTGGGATATCGACTTGCTAAGTGATTATCAACTCAAAGTGCGATATCCGACTTTCAGGAGCGCGATATATGACCCGTCAATTTCTCCGCGCTCATGTGACGCAGTACGGCCAGACAATCAAAGAAATGATACCTTACAGCCCACGTGACCAATTTGACCAATCAGCGTTAGACTTTGAAAACCCAGTGTTTACGAATCGAAAACCATGTTATCAAATTGAAAACCATATTATCGAATAAAAAGTGGGTTTTCAATTATAACACAGAAAATAGTAGGAATGAATGCTTAATCTCTATTATCGAGAGATATTCCACATTTCAACAGTCTGAACCTGATAATCAAATGTGATAATCAAGTTATCAGGTTATGTACGGATAAACCCTATATTATCAGTCGATATACCATAGTTAACAAATTGAACCCCCAGTTCTCGATTCGTAAATCCTGGCATCACGAATCGAAAACAGATATTTAAGAATTAATGGACATTAGGCCTTCCATATCTGTCAGCTAGCTCTATCATCATGCCAAAATAACTTTCAATAATTCTGTATTTTTATGAATCAACCCAACACAGTCTGGTCGTATCATGTTTTAAAAGTCGCGAATAAGCGAATTGTTGGCAAATTTGCCAACAAAGAAAACAAGAGCTAAAAGTGGCAAATTACCTGCAATAAACCGATCCAGTCATGTAGGTAGGCAACGCCGCGTGAAATACATTATTATACCATGTAAAAACCCGAGATTCAATATCATGCTTTAATCTTGTACATGCGATACCCCTTAAACAATATCTTTTAAAATTAGTTCTCTGAATTCAATCGAATGAGTCCTGTAGATGTGTTCAGTTCGACCGTGTAATCTATCCTGAACAAACGTGTCAGCGTAAATCAAAGTTTATGAACATGAAATTTCATGATAGCGGAAAACGATAGCCAAATTTAATTTCAGGGCCAACATTAATCGCTTTACCGCCATCAGCAGCAGCCAGACCACCCGCCATTACGCGCTATATATCCGACCATAAATTCATCCTCGAAAGTGTCAGGTTTTATACAGCCCACCTATTTAATTTGATCAATCTGGCCTTAGTCAGTGTAATCAAATGCTAAGGTAATATTTTCATAATCGATAACATGTTTCACGATGAATTCGGTGAAGTGGAGAATGAGATTAAGGGGAAATATTTACGTCATAAATCTGGAAAAAAATACGCGGGACATGTTTATCGGGGCAAAGTAACGTTCCGGATTTTTACTGGATTGCAGAACAGCTGCTAACTGTTATGAAATTCTGGAGGACAAAGAGTGGAAAAGCCGATACACGTATATAGTAAGGAAATATATGAAATTGTCATTACTATGTGAAAAAACAATTAGTTCTGGTTTGGATGAATATATTCGGGATACTAAAACTGTATGCTGACATATTCTCATTTCTAAGGTTCAACAACTGCTGCTTGTACACTCGTTGTATATTACAAGAGAAATAACTATTGCTTTTCTTCTTGAACGATTCTTGTTCACCCCACATGGTATACGTCAGAGGCGCGGTTCGCGGGACGCAGGAAGTTGTGTTGCCGTAACCTAAACCCGGAATCTAATGGAAGAAAGCTATTTAACTGTTACTGATACTGGATACAAAGAAGGGTGTGCAAACAAGTTACACCGCTCTCAGAAAGTAACAGATCTACTGACTCCATATTGATTCCAAATTACACTATGTAGACAAGATTGATCCCATCAGAGCCAGTATGGTTAGAAGACATAGACTTTGTACAAGAGTATGGGATAATGTATCAGTAACAGCTTGCACGAAAGTCTTTCCACGTCCGGTTGCTGAAGGAATACACTAGCTTCAAGGGATTCTCTCTCTCCCTCTTGCCTCCATTATCCTGATGATGTCTGGAGGAACCAAGAATAAACTATAAAGTGTTCGTTCAAAGCTTCAATTGGCCTACGCATGAGGCTTTTATTATTATAAAACTGACTGAGCCTTTCTCGATCATCTCGTTCATGGTTGCAAAAAGCAGAAAAAGCGCACACATGCAGTTGGTCTTCTTTGAGTGCGTTATAACATTTTGGTCAGACGTATATGCTTTGAACTGTAAATGCTCGAGGTATACTGTAACACAATCATGGGATAATCATAATCAATGTATATAAACACCCCCAGAAAGAGTTCACGCCCATGCATACATATATTAGTCAATAACTTTGAACTGTAATGTACCCACAGGCATGACAAGCGAGACATTTGGTTTACATCGGTTAGACTATTGACACAGCAAGATTTGTACGGTATCTTTATACGTGCAAATGATTCTAGAATTCATATGTATATGGTTTTAATTCGCCTGATTCGACTAGATGACGAGAGAGAAGATCACAATTTTGACATAGTTAAACTACCCATTTCTGGATGGTGATATTCCAGAAGGACCAAGCCGAGTAAAATTTGCTAGATGGTCTGGATATGAAGATTTCGATACACGCCACAGAACTGTATTGCAGAAATAAACTTGAAAAATAGAACATCGTGGTGTCTTACTGCCATCATTGATAATTATTGACCGCTTCTTTTTTCATGTTATGCCTATTGGAAATTGGTACCAACTGTCTACCGTAAGACGTCTTTGGATTACTGACACGGACATTTTTCTATGGACGACAACTCAATACTGAATGTCAGATCGAAATACAGTGTGAATTCTCAATCCAGCCTGATGCAGATTTTTGTTCAAGAAACACAAATTGCAATATAAAAGAGCTTGAGATATCATTTTGTGCTCTTAAAGATTGCATCGATTTCTCTTCGGGCATTTATTTCAACAGTATATCAGCAGCAGTAACAACATGATAGGACGATACATTCGCGTGTGGATTAAACAGAGCTAAATATTTGCCAGTTTATCCCACGACCTCAGCTAAGACCGCAGACGACCAGACGTCCAGCTGTCCACTTGACCACCAGTGGCCTGTTGTACTCTCTCTCGAGTCTTTGATGACTCTCGTGGCGGGAGGATCAGTATCAGGTCTAGCAGAACTCTTACAGGGCGAAGTTAAACATTTGATAGCATTAAAGAAAAACAGATAAATTGACTATTTCATTTGGGGAATTCTCTATTAATATTCTGCACTTTGTCTCATGTTTATACCTGAGATTTCTTAAGTAATGAAAAATAAATCTAGGGTTCCCAATATATTTATCTCCCCCCTCCCCCCCCCCCCATCTATAATTACGCGATCTGCGGTTTGAATGTTTCAAATCTGTGCTCTGTCACAAGTATAATACAGTTCAGCTGTGGTCAAGTATAGAAAATTGCCGACATACCGTGGGAAATCGTCCGACGTATTTGTCAGTCTTAATTCGTCAGTTAATTCACTTAGTACATCGAAAGAATCTTCCAGCATGAATGTTTACATTTGAAATAGGATTAAAGAGACACTTTTGAACAAATATATGTTGTGTGCGTTTTCCCTAAATTATTTAACATGATACTCCGTCTTATGAATTGTTTTCACTTCTATGTGTTGTACATCAGTCATATTTATAACGAAAATACATTTTTTGATTGTAATGGAACGTGAATTATTATATATACTCATTCAAGAAGCATCAAACTTGAGTTAATCTTGGTTCGAACAATGCATCATTTTGGTTGAGCAGACCTTTTTACAATTACCGATATTCTAACTATCTGCTGTCAAATCATAGGCGTATTATATATTGCAGAAATATACTCAGTCTCAGCAAAGAAGAATTTCCCTCTATACATCATTTATTTCTTACTCTATCGATATAATAATTGGATTAAATATTTAGTACATGGTGTCGTTTTATAGCCCTCACGATAAAACAAAATTGAACTCATTCACGAATAATGGGCAGGTATATTCCGTTAACTTAGTTAAGCGTTAACGTTGGTCCAGCCAAACAATTAGACTACTGCAGCGCAAGGACCGAATCATGTATTGCCATCGTACAGATGATTATTGGAATCGTTTATTTCTGGTCAAATCGATTTACCATTGGACATTGGGCTTAATCTACATATGGTCTAATTATACACAACTTTGGATCAACAAGTGATAATTGCTTTTAAAGTTTTCTAATCCCACCTGATCCATGGTCAAATTGTGTGTTTCAGAAATACTTGTATATGTTAATGTTTAGACGATATGTTCAGCCTGTGGGATCCTATGACATCTTGTTAATAGGCCGCCATCTTTTTCCACCACCCTTGTTTGTTGCGTTTAACTAACAATTGAGAATGACAATTGGTTCTGAATGATTTATTTCCTACCCAATTAATATCTTACTTCGGAACATGACCCACATACTTCAGAAAAGTTTCAAGTATGACTCTGCCGTCAAATAAAAATCAATTAATTACACATATTTTCTATGCTGAGGAGATGTGGCAGAGAACCACGCGTTGATGCACCTGCCGATGCTACAGAGACAGATCTACTGACTATAAGGTTTAACTTTAATTTTAGTGTAAGTCTGGCATTCTCTTTAAGCAGGGGCTAGAGGTCATCTATCAATATCTCCCACGTGTTCAGCTGAACATTCACAGATAAAGTATGGCCGCAGAGATAAATTAAATTCTAGAATACCCCTCGGAAATACATTTGGAATAAAGGATGCATAGCATTCACACGAATTTAACTATAAGGACATGCTGTCTTCCTGGCGGCATTAAACTGTTAAATGATTTTCTAGTTTGCGTTTATATATTTTTATTTGGTGCCTGCCTGGATATTGATAATATATTGGTGTCTTTTCAATATATCTTCCGATTGTGGAAGCGCAGAAATCCATTACGAAATATGACGACTGGCTACTGAATGTCGGGTCTGATGTTAGTTTTCAAGGCGACGTGAAAATCAGTGAACTATTATAATGTGAAATGTAGGTGTTGGCATGTTAATCAAATATTTGGCGAGGTTTGTGGAGATTAAACCAATAAAGCTTTGTATACCAGTGCATCACGGATATCTTCCATTTTTAAAGGATTTGATTGGTTTATTCAAATTCTCAAAGGAAATCCAGGATTTTCATTGGCCGGTGAAGGGAATTGGAAGAAATTCCAACCAATCATAGATGTTTTTAAAGGGTTCATATACCAAATATTTCCATCTCAGATCATAAAAAAAAACCCAGAATAGATAGTAAATGGGAGAAGGAATGGAACGAAGAAAACCGAGGTAGATGGCTACATAGTATTCTAGATAAGGGGAAAAGAAGGAGTTTTGGATTCCAGCTAGACAGTAAACGTGACGACCGCATCATCACAAGATTAAGACTAGGCAAAACAGGACTAAAATCTCACTTATCTAAGCTAATAAACAACACATC
The DNA here is from genome assembly GCA_036873755.1 of Hanleya hanleyi. NCBI lineage: Eukaryota > Metazoa > Mollusca > Polyplacophora > Lepidopleurida > Hanleyidae > Hanleya > Hanleya hanleyi. The sequence goes on from JAVTVY010009648.1 coordinate 6,202, forward strand.
ACCACTATGCACTTCATGCAACAACGAAGAAGAAACGATAGAACATTTTATACTCAAATGCCCAAAACATGACCTCTATCGCCGAACACTGGAAAACGAACTCAAAAACTTAAATGTCCCTCTGTCGTTGGCTTCTATATTAAATCCTAAACCACCTCTTACAAACAAAGTATACTCCACCTTACTAGCTTACATCAAATCGACTGACTATCACTCTACCATTTAATACTATATGGTTACACCAAGACACCAATAAACCTAGGACCAAATTTGAATAAATGTAGCACGCTTAGAGTCAAAACTATTTTACAGGGGCGGAAATAAGGGTCAGTGATCAGAAATGACTGATCAAATTTGGACACTAACCAATCAAAATGCCATAGCAATAACATAGACAAATTCACTGATCAAATTAAAAGCTCCTAATAACGAGCTCTGACCAAATTGTGTTCCCTTATTTCCAACCCTCGTTAACGAATGTTAACCGTCCGGTTTTCATGCAGGGGCAGAAGACTGGAGGTTATATCAAACATTCACAATCGGCTTTAACTATAATAATATTTTTATTTATAATATTTAGTACCTAATTATTTATTGCTATTGATCATGTGTGACTTAGATCACGATAGTGCCAGTCGATGGCAAAAAATAACACCAGAAAACAAGAAACTACAAACTCTTCTATTCTTTGTAATACAGGCACAGCACACTGAAGACAACACACGAGTAAGGCCAGCCATGAAACAGAACACCTATGACGACAAATATTATGAAACAGCACCAAATGGAGATGAACATGATGAAGATCATCATCGTCGGTCCACAAGAACGTCCAGAATACTCGACCCTGTACCACGCCAGACACGCTACCCCACCGAACTGGACAACCAGAATACCAAATCCTAAACCACACAGACACGCTATATATGACACCGAAATGACGCCACAACACAGAATATCATCCTTTGACTTTCACACAATATAGGACGTAGACCTGCCGTCCTGTGCCCCAATACACACTCCAAGCAATTGTTACAGGCACAGATTTCTGGAAGAACCCACCCTGTTCCCAAGGGCGTCGTTAGGGAAGTCGATTAGAAAAATCCTGAAGACGCCCATGGTTCTCCCAGTTTTTTCTGGACGGCTTTGTGCGTACAAAGGGGTACCAAGACAAAGGAATCATCCACGCGATTAGACCTACAGTGAACTCATATTTACTAGTATAGCTTAACCAAAAAAAACCCGAAAGAGACTTACGAACTTGTACATAGCGACTCTTATTTACTTCTATTTATATCTCCTGCTAATCTATCATTGTTATCTATCATTATTTATTTATTTATTCATTTATTTATTTATATATTTAGCGCTGGAAAAGATATTAAAAGAAAACAAAGAAATGTACCGCGAAATCCAAATAAAACATTGAGTTGATGGGCCGCGAAATCCGAATGGGAAGCGGCCCTTAAACTACAATTTCAATCAATCAAAATCTCAGATCATAACGTCTCCGGGGACACATAAACTATGTGTTTCTGTATAATATTATTTAATTTGGTGGTAATGCCGTTATAAGAGTTAGGTCTTTGGATTATGAACGCGGAAATTCTTTAATGGACGACGCGGCTGAATATTTAATGATGGGATAGGGGTTTGTATAAAATACCATTTACTAAAACCAGCAGCATTTGAATCCCTAGGTGTACAAGTACAAAGGCGAGTTACTAAAGTGAAGGTCAGAAGAGCTCAACAGTGTTCAATGAATTAGAAATTATATAAAATATGTACGGTATATGGTGAGGAATACTGAAATATTTTAAGGGTGTCAGTTATTATCCGCCACTTCGAGTGACTACGTAATGTAATAGACAACGGTTATGTGAAAATGTATGAAATATGCATGGATAACTTTGAATGTATGAAAGGTAATAATTAAGTTTACTGGAAGTCGAAGTATGAGAAACAGAAGATTAATTTCAATCTTACATTGTAAAAGCGTGTTACAAAATGCAGGTTTTGCCATATTGGATAGATCAAAAGTACTCGAAAAGTATGCCCATGCAGCTGATGGATGGCAAAAGAGATTTACCGCACATTTTCTGTATTAATTTGATAACCCTTACAACTGCATTAAAAGGTACCAGATTCCTAACAGGCTCATAAAATTCGAAAACATTTTTTTTTTACTAATACGAAAATGCATAATTAACTCTAGAGCTAGGGGGGGGAATATGACCAAAACATTATTTCATTTTACCGAAAATTACCGCAAAATACCACATCTACGACAGAATTAGTCGGCGAACACTACAGATGAGCCACGCAACCATATGGTGATCAAGAGGTCAAGTAATCAACTTTCGTCAACATTTTAACAAATAATATTGAAAATTAAGTTAGAGTTATGTCAGTTAACTTGGATGAAAATACTACCGGTCATAAATTGGAGGAAATCGCTCTCCGGTGGCTTTTGCTAGTTTTCTCCGTTAACATTTTTACCTCGTGTTCCTAATAACTCCTATGGGTGTACATTCATTAAAGTTGGTCACAGCTTCCTAAGTATGTAGAACTAAGTATGCGTGCTTCATATTTGCCCGCGTTATCCATGCTTTCAGTTGAAATGATTCATTTTTTCAAATTATTGAACTTTGAACTGTCATAAAATCATTTCCAGAGCGACATTGAAAAACAAGTGAGGAATTCCTATTTTGTTTGCTAAGTATATTATATGTATCTGAAAGTTTAAATATTTGTCATGAATACTTCAAAATTCATTAGCGATGATATCTGAAGGCCAATTTTTCCTAAACTACTAATATTAAAGTCCAAATTCAATGTAGAACAAATTGTCACTAATTTCTAATTCCCTGAGAGAATAGCTTTCCAAATATATATAACTGGTTTTGGCGAGTTTATTTATTGCAATTTATTTGAGTGAAAAATGGTACAGTGTCGAAAATCTGAACGCCAGGAATCTTGGAATCGTAATTACAGTCTGATTCATGAATATGTTATGCCTCAACCATAAATGTATGGCGTATATATGGTTGGAGAAATTTTGGGCTGATATGAATAAAGATGTCAATTTGCCCTAATATAACCCAAGTATTGCCTTGCATGATTAGGTACGTCATCCCATAAATTTTCCAAATAGTTCTACCATGCACCGACCCAGCACAATTTTATTAAATGAATAAAATAAAATCTGATCGAACTTTAGGATGGATTCAAAGTTTCTTAAATTCTGTGATAAATATCGTTATCCGTACTACGTTACATAACTTGTCTATAATTCCGCTTACCCCGGGGCTAGGCGGCCGTTTGAATATCATGTAATCTACATCTCCATGATGTTCAAATGACCAGTCACAATCAAAGCGTGGCAGATCATACTTTGAAAAGGACTTCGAAATTCATTCGGATAAAGAATAATTGTCAGTTATTAGGATTTGATGAACCTAGGATTTTCGAACATCATGACTTGTTGGCGAATCACAGAAATCACCGAAAACTGTTGACCGCTTGTATCTTGTAGGAAACTATCTTGTGTGTTTATTTTATTATTTTTATTTCATACACATTTGGAATTGGTGCTAACTGTCATAGGAAATATGTCTTTCGATTATTGACGGGGAAATATTTATGGATGAGGGCTGAATATTGAATGCCGAATCCGACGCTTGCCATTCAGTATACTGCCGTATGTGTAAGATATTTCTGTATGATTCGCATCATGATTAAATCCTCTAAACTCGGGGCTATAGGGGCCGTGTGGATATCGTGTAATACAAGATACGCATGAGCAAATGCAACAATGAATGCCTGACTGACATATAATATTCTCAAGTAAACGCCATGGAAATTCATTTAGAAAAGTCAACTATAGATCAGTGATACGTATTTGATGATCGGAGCTCAGCATCATGATGTCTTGCTGTCGTTATTGAAAACTATTGACTGCTCCACTCTAGCAAGAAACCGGCTTTTGTTTATATTATAAGTGATCCTGTTCCTGCAAGTTTGATACTGAATTTTATCCTGTTTCCGGGCGAAAATGCCACACGACCGCGAAGCGTTCTACCATGCATTGACCCAGCACATATAAATTAAATGAGTATAATAAAATCTGATGGGACTTAAGTATGGCTTCAAATTTTCTTAAATTCTGTGATAAATATCGCTATCCGCACTACGTTTCATAACTTGTTTATAATTCCGCTTACCCCGGGGCTAGGGGGCCGTTTGAATATTATGTGATTTACGTCACAATCAAAGCGTGGCAGATAATAATTTGAAAAAGACTTGGAAATTCATTCGGATAAAGAACAATTGTCAGTTATTAAGATTTTATGTACCTAGGATTTTCGAACATTATGACTTGTTGGCGAATCACCGAAATCACCGAAAACTGTTGACCGCTTGTATCTTGTAGGAAACTATCTTGTGTGTTTATTTTATTATTTTTATTTCATACACATTTGGAATTGGTGCTAACTGTCATACGAAATATGTCTTTCGATTATTGACGGGGAAATATTTATGGATGAGGGCTGAATACTGAATGCCGAATCTGACGCTTGCCATTCAGTGTATTGCCGTACGTGTAAGATATTTCTGTATGATTCGCATCATGATTAAATACTCTTTATATAATAATAACTCGGGGCTATAGGGGCCGTATGGATATCGTGTAATGCAAGATACGCATGAACAAATGAAACAATGAATGCCTGACTGATATATAATATACAAGTAAACGTCATGGAAATTCATTAGAAAAGTCAACTATCAGTGATACGTATTGGGTGCAGTCCACAGTAGACCCCTCGTTGCTGGAAATAGACCCTTGGTATAGTCCTTCCGTCTTTCCGAGTTGCCAAACCATGCAGAAAACCCATATAAAAGTACATATTTTCTTTATGAGAATGTTCATACCATTAATTTAACATACAAGCCAGTTATGCAAATTTAACCCGAGATAAATTTTCTTTCCTCGGAACGTAATCCAAATTTTCTGGAAAATCTATTAAAATGACCCAAAATACGCCATATTTCGTCCATTTCCTGGAGAAAACTTGACAATCGATTTCAATAAGATTTCTCCACAGTGTTCCCCGTCTGGAGGCAAGATAAAAAGGCTATTCAAAATATGGGGTCGACCACACCGATTTTTGTCACATACCCCATATGCAACATAACCCTATTTTTAAACACCTGAAAAACATACGAAACTGAGGCTGACGAAGGTTGACTTCGGGGCCCGATCGGCCATATAGCTCAATCGAGCCACCCATCCGCATATGTCATTTTGAAGGAATGGTAGTACCTAGAAGCTTGGTACTATAAATACTGGTTATCAAAAGGGAAGGATAATTATCATGTGGTCAGACCCGGGTGTCCTGATGTATAAATATTTTTGAGGGGGACCAATAATCCGAAACTATGGACTACTTCCTATATGATTAAGGTGTATTTTATGGAAAAAGTGTTGCTAGCGCATAATAGTCTGCGAGAGTATACGAGTACACTAGTATATTACACTTGCCAGATAAGGGTCTTTTGGTTGGATATCCGGCCCTTCCCTTTCCCCCTACCCCATCTTTGTTTTGGTGGGTTTTTCCATTTGAAATCGACATTTTGAGATACAACCTCCAATGTTATAGTAATAACCATGACGATGGCTTCGCAGCAATTGTCTGAATTAGAATCTCACTTTCTAGCTTCTAAACCATATCAGATAGGCACGGAATATGTAAAAATAACTGGAATTATGGTCAAAACTGATGTTAAATTTTTACTTTCCTCCGTCTGCTAAATATCGAAAATTCTCTCAGAATCTTCAAAAATAATTGCTAAGACGCAAATCATTGTTACCTATTCACCATATTTAACATTGTCGACCAGTTTTACGTTGGGGAATGTCTTGCTGAGTAATTAATTTGGTGTTAGTGTCCAAGATAATGCATACTAAATGCCATAGTCGCCCTGTTCAAGGGGAGGTAAATCTGTGTAGTCCTGCGGGGCAACATATTTTATCGGCGTAGTTGTGCTATGTTACACCTGGAAATTTCTAAGTATTCTACCCGAGATTCGAAAGATTTGAATGCGCACATTAAAATGGTATGAAAGTGAACAATTTGAGCGAAAACGACGGGGCAAATGGCTGATTACAAGTCAGCAGAGCCTATCATACGTTATAGTGTATATTTGCTGTATATAAGGTATTGCATATAGGGTGCAGTCCACAGTAGACCCCTCGTTGCTGGAAATAGACCCTTGGTATAGTCCTTCCGTCTTTCCGAGTTGCCAAACCATGCAGAAACCCCATATAAAAGTACATATTTTCTTTATGGGAATGTTCATACCATTAATTTAACATACAAGCCAGTTATGCAAATTTAACCCGAGATAAATTTTCTTTCCTCGGAACGTACTCCAAATTTTCTGGAAAATCTATTAAAATGACCCAAAATACGTCATATTTCGTTCATTTCCTGGAGAAATCTTGACAATCGATTTCAATAAGATTTCTCCACAGTGTTCCCCGTCTGGAGGCAAGATAAAAAGGCTATTCAAAATATGGGGTCGACCACACCGATTTTTGTCACATACCCCATATGCAACATAGCCCTATTTTTAAACACCTGAAAAACGTACGAAACTGAGGCTGACGAAGGTTGACTTCGGGGCCCGATCGGCCATATAGCTCAATCGAGCCACCCATCCGCATATGTCATTTTGAAGGAATGGTAGTACCTAGAAGCTTGGTACTATAAATACTGGTTATCAAAAGGGAAGGATAATTATCATGTGGTCAGACCCGGGTGTCCTGATGTATAAATATTTTTGAGGGGGACCAATAATCCGAAACTATGGACTACTTCCTATATGATTAAGGTGTATTTTATGGAAAAAGTGTTGCTAGCGCATAATAGTCTGCGAGAGTATACGAGTACACTAGTATATTACACTTGCCAGATAAGGGTCTTTTGGTTGGATATCCGGCCCTTCCCTTTCCCCCTACCCCATCTTTGTTTTGGTGGGTTTTTCCATTTGAAATCGACATTTTGAGATACAACCTCCAATGTTATAGTAATAACCATGACGATGGCTTCGCAGCAATTGTCTGAATTAGAATCTCACTTTCTAGCTTCTAAACCATATCAGATAGGCACGGAATATGTAAAAATAACTGGAATTATGGTCAAAACTGATGTTAAATTTTTACTTTCCTCCGTCTGCTAAATATCGAAAATTCTCTCAGAATCTTCAAAAATAATTGCTAAGACGCAAATCATTGTTACCTATTCACCATATTTAACATTGTCGACCAGTTTTACGTTGGGGAATGTCTTGCTGAGTAATTAATTTGGTGTTAGTGTCCAAGATAATGCATACTAAATGCCATAGTCGCCCTCTGTTCAAGGGGAGGTAAATTCAGAAGCCTGCGGGCAACATATTTTATCGGCGTGAAGCAGTTATGTTACACCTGAAAATTTCTAAATATTCTGTCCGAGATTCGAAAGATTTGAATGCGCACATTAAAATGGTATAAAAGAGAACAATTGAGTCAAAAGGACGAGGCAAATGGTTGATTACAAGTCAGCAGAGCCTATCATACGTTATAGTATATATTTGCTGTATATAGGGTATTGCATATAGGGTGCAGTCCACAGTAGACCCCTCGTTGCTGGAAATAGACCCTTGGTATAATCCTTCCGTCTTTCCGAGTTGCCAAACCATGCAGAAAACCCATATAAAAGTACATATTTTCTTCATGGGAATACTCATACCATTAATTTAACATGTAAGCCAGTTATGCAAATTTAACCCGAGATAAATTTTCTTCCCTCGGAACGTACTCCAAATTTTCTGGAAAATCTATTAAAATGACCCAAAATACGCCATATTTCGTTCATTTCCTGGAGAAATCTTGACAATCGATTTCCACAAGATTTCTCCCCAGTGTTCCCGGTCTGCAGGCAAGATGAAAAAGCTATTCAAAATATGGGGTCGACCACGCCGATTTTTGTCACATACCCCATATACAACATAACTCTATTTTTAAACACCTGGAAAACGTGCGAAACTGAGGCTGACGAAGTTTGACTTCGTGACCTGACCCGCCATATAGCTCAATCGACCCACCCCTCCGCATATGTCATTTTGAAGGAATGGTAGTACCTAGAAGCTTGGTACTATAAATACTGGTTATCAAAAGGGAAGGATAATTATCATGTGGTCAGACCCGGGTGTCCTGATGTATAAATATTTTTGAGGGGGACCAATAATCCGAAACTATGGACTACTTCCTATATGATTAAGGTGTATTTTATGGAAAAAGTGTTGCTAGCGCATAATAGTCTGCGAGAGTATACGAGTACACTAGTATATTACACTTGCCAGATAAGGGTCTTTTGGTTGGATATCCGGCCCTTCCCTTTCCCCCTACCCCATCTTTGTTTTGGTGGGTTTTTCCATTTGAAATCGACATTTTGAGATACAACCTCCAATGTTATAGTAATAACCATGACGATGGCTTCGCAGCAATTGTCTGAATTAGAATCTCACTTTCTAGCTTCTAAACCATATCAGATAGGCACGGAATATGTAAAAATAACTGGAATTATGGTCAAAACTGATGTTAAATTTTTACTTTCCTCCGTCTGCTAAATATCGAAAATTCTCTCAGAATCTTCAAAAATAATTGCTAAGACGCAAATCATTGTTACCTATTCACCATATTTAACATTGTCGACGAGTTTTACGTTGGGGAATGTCTTGCTGAGTAATTAATTTGGTGTTAGTGTCCAAGATAATGCATACTAAATGCCATAGTCGCCCTGTTCAAGGGGAGGTAAATCTGTGTAGTCCTGCGGGGCAACATATTTTATCGGCGTAGTTGTGCTATGTTACACCTGGAAATTTCTAAGTATTCTACCCGAGATTCGAAAGATTTGAATGCGCACATTAAAATGGTATGAAAGTGAACAATTTGAGCGAAAACGACGGGGCAAATGGCTGATTACAAGTCAGCAGAGCCTATCATACGTTATAGTGTATATTTGCTGTATATAAGGTATTGCATATAGGGTGCAGTCCACAGTAGACCCCTCGTTGCTGGAAATAGACCCTTGGTATAGTCCTTCCGTCTTTCCGAGTTGCCAAACCATGCAGAAACCCCATATAAAAGTACATATTTTCTTTATGGGAATGTTCATACCATTAATTTAACATACAAGCCAGTTATGCAAATTTAACCCGAGATAAATTTTCTTTCCTCGGAACGTACTCCAAATTTTCTGGAAAATCTATTAAAATGACCCAAAATACGTCATATTTCGTTCATTTCCTGGAGAAATCTTGACAATCGATTTCAATAAGATTTCTCCACAGTGTTCCCCGTCTGGAGGCAAGATAAAAAGGCTATTCAAAATATGGGGTCGACCACACCGATTTTTGTCACATACCCCATATGCAACATAGCCCTATTTTTAAACACCTGAAAAACGTACGAAACTGAGGCTGACGAAGGTTGACTTCGGGGCCCGATCGGCCATATAGCTCAATCGAGCCACCCATCCGCATATGTCATTTTGAAGGAATGGTAGTACCTAGAAGCTTGGTACTATAAATACTGGTTATCAAAAGGGAAGGATAATTATCATGTGGTCAGACCCGGGTGTCCTGATGTATAAATATTTTTGAGGGGGACCAATAATCCGAAACTATGGACTACTTCCTATATGATTAAGGTGTATTTTATGGAAAAAGTGTTGCTAGCGCATAATAGTCTGCGAGAGTATACGAGTACACTAGTATATTACACTTGCCAGATAAGGGTCTTTTGGTTGGATATCCGGCCCTTCCCTTTCCCCCTACCCCATCTTTGTTTTGGTGGGTTTTTCCATTTGAAATCGACATTTTGAGATACAACCTCCAATGTTATAGTAATAACCATGACGATGGCTTCGCAGCAATTGTCTGAATTAGAATCTCACTTTCTAGCTTCTAAACCATATCAGATAGGCACGGAATATGTAAAAATAACTGGAATTATGGTCAAAACTGATGTTAAATTTTTACTTTCCTCCGTCTGCTAAATATCGAAAATTCTCTCAGAATCTTCAAAAATAATTGCTAAGACGCAAATCATTGTTACCTATTTACCATATTTAACATTGTCGACGAGTTTTACGTTGGGGAATGTCTTGCTGAGTAATTAATTTGGTGTTAGTGTCCAAGATAATGCATACTAAATGCCATAGTCGCCCTGTTCAAGGGGAGGTAAATCTGTGTAGTCCTGCGGGGCAACATATTTTATCGGCGTAGTTGTGCTATGTTACACCTGGAAATTTCTAAGTATTCTACCCGAGATTCGAAAGATTTGAATGCGCACATTAAAATGGTATGAAAGTGAACAATTTGAGCGAAAACGACGGGGCAAATGGCTGATTACAAGTCAGCAGAGCCTATCATACGTTATAGTGTATATTTGCTGTATATAAGGTATTGCATATAGGGTGCAGTCCACAGTAGACCCCTCGTTGCTGGAAATAGACCCTTGGTATAGTCCTTCCGTCTTTCCGAGTTGCCAAACCATGCAGAAACCCCATATAAAAGTACATATTTTCTTTATGGGAATGTTCATACCATTAATTTAACATACAAGCCAGTTATGCAAATTTAACCCGAGATAAATTTTCTTTCCTCGGAACGTACTCCAAATTTTCTGGAAAATCTATTAAAATGACCCAAAATACGTCATATTTCGTTCATTTCCTGGAGAAATCTTGACAATCGATTTCAATAAGATTTCTCCACAGTGTTCCCCGTCTGGAGGCAAGATAAAAAGGCTATTCAAAATATGGGGTCGACCACACCGATTTTTGTCACATACCCCATATGCAACATAGCCCTATTTTTAAACACCTGAAAAACGTACGAAACTGAGGCTGACGAAGGTTGACTTCGGGGCCCGATCGGCCATATAGCTCAATCGAGCCACCCATCCGCATATGTCATTTTGAAGGAATGGTAGTACCTAGAAGCTTGGTACTATAAATACTGGTTATCAAAAGGGAAGGATAATTATCATGTGGTCAGACCCGGGTGTCCTGATGTATAAATATTTTTGAGGGGGACCAATAATCCGAAACTATGGACTACTTCCTATATGGTTAAGGTGTATTTTATGGAAAAAGTGTTGCTGGCGCATAATAGTCTGCGAGAGTATACGAGTACACTAGTATATTACACTTGCCAGATAAGGGCCTTTTGGTTGGATATCCGGCCCTTCCCTTTCCCCCTACCCCATCTTTGTTTTGGTGGGTTTTTCCATCTGAAATCGACATTTTGAGATAATACCTCAAATGTTATAGTAATAACCATGACGATGGCTTCGCAGCAATTGTCTGAATTATAATCTCACTTTCTAGCTTCTAAACCATATCAGATAGGCACGGAATATGTAAAAATAACTGGAATTATGGTCAAAACTGATGTTAAATTTTTACTTTCCTCCGTCTGCTAAATATCGAAAATTCTCTCAGAATCTTCAAAAATAATTGCTAAGACGCAAATCATTGTTACCTATTTACCATATTTAACATTGTCGACGAGTTTTACGTTGGGGAATGTCTTGCTGAGTAATTAATTTGGTGTTAGTGTCCAAGATAATGCATACTAAATGCCATAGTCGCCCTGTTCAAGGGGAGGTAAATCTGTGTAGTCCTGCGGGGCAACATATTTTATCGGCGTAGTTGTGCTATGTTACACCTGGAAATTTCTAAGTATTCTACCCGAGATTCGAAAGATTTGAATGCGCACATTAAAATGGTATGAAAGTGAACAATTTGAGCGAAAACGACGGGGCAAATGGCTGATTACAAGTCAGCAGAGCCTATCATACGTTATAGTGTATATTTGCTGTATATAAGGTATTGCATATAGGGTGCAGTCCACAGTAGACCCCTCGTTGCTGGAAATAGACCCTTGGTATAGTCCTTCCGTCTTTCCGAGTTGCCAAACCATGCAGAAACCCCATATAAAAGTACATATTTTCTTTATGGGAATGTTCATACCATTAATTTAACATATAAAATGACCCGAATAAATTTTCTGGAACGTACATATTTCGTTCATTTCCTGGAGAAATCTTGACAATCGATTTCAATAAGATTTCTCCACAGTGTTCCCCGTCTGGAGGCAAGATAAAAAGGCTATTCAAAATATGGGGTCGACCACACCGATTTTTGTCACATACCCCATATGCAACATAGCCCTATTTTTAAACACCTGAAAAACGTACGAAACTGAGGCTGACGAAGGTTGACTTCGGGGCCCGATCGGCCATATAGCTCAATCGAGCCACCCATCCGCATATGTCATTTTGAAGGAATGATAGTACCTAGAAGCTTGGTACTATAAATACTGGTTATCAAAAGGGTAGGATAATTATCATGTGGTCAGACCCGGGCGTCCTGATGTATAAATATTTTGAGGGGGACCAATAATCCGAAACTATGGACTACTTCCTATTTGACGATAGGGGCTCAGCATCGTGATGTCTTGGTGTCATTGAAAACTGTTGACTGCTTCACTTTGGCAGGAAACCGGCTTGTGTTTATAGATATATTTATTTCATGTTGAGAGTTTGGGCTAATATTGGCCTATTGAGTATGGTCTGCATGTAGATTATGGACCAGGAAATTCTTCATGGACACTGGATGACTACTGAATGTCGGATCAGAGGTCGGATGTTCAGTATATACCTGATTGTGTCGCGTGAATACGAATATTATCTTTTGGACGATGGCTGGATACTGAATGTCAGATCGGATGCTTGCATGCTCAGTATAACTACTGAGTTAGTTTCAGATTAATAAAAATGTGTGGAATATTTCTGTTACCATCGTTTCATAAACACACCATGAGATATTATATCATGGTGAGAATAAGAAGCTGTTGACCGCATCTCTCTGGCAGAAAACTAGCCTAGTTTTATGTATATTATGATTTATTTTTCAAATTTGGTGCTAACGCTATTATATGAATTAGGTCTTTGGATTATGGACGCGGAAATTCTTTAATGGACGACGGCTGAATATTGAATGACGGACTAGACGCTTGTATATTCAGAATATATATCTAGTTAATATTCTGATAAATTATTAATAAATATATTGCTTCAGCGAATTTCTATGTAGAATTTCAATTATAAGGCTATCATTAAGAATAAAAATCCCGAAACATGTAGCCAATGTCTTCTAGATCGAAATCATGTATCACCCATGGAGATGAAAACATTCAATCTACAGTGCACGACAATCTTCCTCCTACAGTTTTATATTCTATCTTCTAAAATATCAGATTATTTCTAATACCATTAAGTTAAGTGCTAAACCAAAAACATTCACATGGCTCATTTTCATTCTAGATAGTTTATTTACCTACCAATTAACGTCTGTAAGTTAAAACAGTGTTTGTGAAGGTGATTTAAACTTTCGACTTAGGTGACAAACATTGTCCAGACATACTAATGGCTTATGTTTACAGCAAGCTGTGTTCTTCTGACAAAGGAGTGGAATAAATTAGACACAGCCAGTGTGATGCTGTATCAGTTTCAGGGAACCATTGCCATAAGCCCCTAGAATATTTAGGACTTAAACCTTACACCCACACGAATTATGAAGGTATGGTAATGTTTTAGCTTGTATAACTCGTATAGAATTTATGGAATAACATCGAGGTAGGGATGTCTACTTGTGTGGCCGAGATTAAAACCAATCTTCTAAGTTCGGTCGGTTTAACGGCATCAATACAGCAAAGCGACCCCTAGCGGGAGGTGAACCTTAGTCCGGGTAAACTGATATCAACTATAAAACGTAGATATCAAAGCGTTTAGGCAACTTCAGTTTGGAACAAGGTGAGATCGGGCCCCGAGATTAGATGATAATTCTTAGGTAGAGATTTGATGAATTAAGCAAGACTGACACGAGCTACACCGTTGAGCTACCGTTCTGGAGATTTGTTACGTCCGCGGTTAGAGGTTGGAATGAGTATATCGCCAAAGAATGCGGGTCTTGTAGATTTATACCTTCAATCCCAGAGGTTGCAATACAGAAAGCATATTTACATCCCCAAGATTCTCACCCCTGGTTTCCCTCCTGTTCTGAATTTGCCATCACCTGCACGTCACGTAGATGGCCACCGGCGGTAGATCATCACGAGCCTTCTGTGAAATATATCCGCCTGGCGCGATAACTCCACCTTAGGGATTTCAAACTTCAAAAGGGAACTTCGCAGCTGCAGGGGCTGCCGTGCTATATATTATATTAATCAAAAATTTAAGTATCAATGTATAGCAATTCGTATTATAAGATATGTATAATCCCCCAGTGCGAGGGCGTGGGGACGGGTGTTGAATCGTAGTCAATTGGCTGGTTCAATTGCCTGTGCCACGATAATGATAACTCTTATCAATACAGCTCAAAATGGCCCCCAATTTCGTGGAATACAAGCGTCTAGTCCGTCATTCAATATTTCACCGTCGTCCATTAAAGAATTTCGGCGCTCATAATCTAAAGACCAAATACGTATAACAGTATTAGCACCAAATCGAAACAAAAATAGTATACATAAACATTGGCTAGTTTTATGATGACGGAAGCGGGCAAAATGCTCATGATCACGATGCTGGCAAGACATCATAATGTTCAAAGTATCATATCCGTATCGTTGATCAGTATTCTTACATCCATCTGCTTTTCGTTAAATAAGTAATTATCTAGAGAATGGTGTATCTCAGTCACGTGTTGATCGTGATAGCTCATATAAACGGCCTCAAGCCCGGGTTGAGCGGAATTCGAAACAAGTTACAAAATGTTACGTCAAAGATTTTACACGCTAAGCTCGTAATTTTATAACAGCGTGCGATATGTTTCTCCAACTTTGGTAAACTTTAAGTGGAGGTGCTTGGTGGTATAGCCCTTTTTCAATAATATTTGTGACGTTGAAAAAACGACACATTTCACACTGGATCTCGCAAATGCTACTAGGCGAGATATCTATACGCCTATTGCAGTTCACTCTGGAACATCACTCTCCAGAAAGGGATAGTATACGATAGGAAAATCGTAATCATATCTCTTGTCGTAAAGAGAAAAGGCCCGCTTCAGTTTTATAGAGATATTATTAGTTATTCAGGGTTTCCCCGGGGTGTATGTAAAGTTACGACCCTCCCTGAACCTCAAACCTGAATAACGAATTTATTATCCCTCAAGCTTTTTTATCCTATATTATAGCAAAAGTATTGAAAAAGATTTATCATTTAGAACCAACGATACAACGGACAAATTCAGCGGGCCATTTCGATTACGAAATTGTCCGCATTTTGCTACTGCGCTGCGAGAGACGCGCCACAACACATCAGTCCATTTCGATCTGTTTCGTTCGGAAAACGACCTTTATTTTTGGAACAAATGACGGATATATGTCGGACACTTCAGTGAAAATGATGCAATGTGACGTTATTCCATTAAATTTTGACGAATGGGCGAAAGTTATTACATATTTTTTTTGAATTTTCGAAGCGAGAGCGGCGGTTCCAATCGAACTTGAGTTGTTTTTTAGCAAGACATCACTCGGGGTGTATAGGTTTATACGACCCGATCTTTTAATCATCACAATCCAGATATTGAATACGAATTTGCTTGTGGGGTAATAAATGTCTATATACGATGTATCATTAAAGCTATATGTTGAGCGTTTAACTCTAGCGAAGGTGAATATCCTTCACTGTGCCATTAATATGGCGATTTTCCACGGCGAGAATGTCGTCAGCGTTTGGTGAATGAGAAGGAACTGAATTTGAAATGATCTGATTTTGATAGCTTGTTGCATGTTGTCGTATTCATAAGATAACAGATATATGTCAGCCAAAAGGGGTGACAACTAGTACCCATTGGAAGGGTACTAGTACCCATGTGAGAAAGGCTTGATGAACTGGGCGTGAATTGTCTAAGTTACTAAGTCTAACCCAGAAAGGGGAAGTGAAAAGTGGAAACGATAGCGTCGATTGAAGATGGGTATATTCCCAACTCCGCCAATGAACCTATGTTTGTACATTTTCTAGGCACCCCTAACATTGATTTACATAACTTGATTGTTGCCAAGTTACATAACGATTTATGCCAAGTACTGAATAGGTTAGCGTTTTTAGGAAATAGTTGATCTATGCTCCAAACTTCGGCAGCATAAAGCATGATTGGTTTAACTACCGCTTGGTATAATCTAAGTAAGATTTCGATCGGAACGTCATCCGAATTAAAAAGGTTGTGTTTGATTTTATACCAAACACGCAGAGATTTAGTCTTAAATTTTAGTTATATACAACAAAAATATTAAGTCATTTGACGCTAGAGATGATTGTTTGTCATTATACATTATATTCTGGGTTTACCGACGAACACCTGCTGTGCTGTGACGTTGTCGGCTGGCGGAGTAACAAAAGCGAGCGCGCGCGCAATTTATATTTTCCCGCAGTTTGCAACATTGTTCACAGTGAAGAGCTGAAAAGTGACGCCTCATTCAAGAATTGTTTTCAGCAACGTGAAAGGCATACACAAACATATCTTATATAATTTAATTGAATTTGATAGAATTTCGTAATAAATATGTCCGAATCGAAATAAAGTCCTCGGAAGTTGGTTTCAAATTTCCGAGATAAACACCAGTTGGCACTCGTCCAGCAGTTCAGACCCTCGGCCTGCACTCTCGGGTCTAAACTGCTGGCCTCGTGCAGACTGGTGTTTATCTGGGAAATTTGAAACCACTTTCTCGGTCTTTATTTCTTAATTAATGTTGATTGCGAAGAATATATCCTCTTGGATCCCAGCGTCCACATTTAGTTTTAAGCACCAACACAAGAACAGGCGCTTTCACTGAGAGCAAGCATGTATGTCCTCAACTAGAGACTAACAGGTGGTGCTATCAACCCAACATTCCCTAGGATTGGTAGTCACGTGACCTACCTCAGCCGTTTCAAGATCGGATGACCTACGAGAGGTGGAAATGAGCCCTTGTAGTTAGGTTTGTGGGAAATATTCTCCAAATGTTTCTTTGGAATAAATAAAACTATACAGGTAGCAAGAATGCTAGGTACCCAAAGAATTGCAAAGCATACAGTGTTGGTCTGTTTATTTAATAAGTATAGATACAGCGAAACTCGAACAGCAGGTGTCCACTATTGTGGACATTGGGACCATCTGCTATATAATTATGTACTACATAATGTAGAGTGGCGGCCCTTGTTTGATGAATATTTTCTAGAATGATGCTGTAATCAATCATTTATAGAGTGAAAAAGACAAATATATTTGACTAATGATCAAAGTCTCATTTTAACTTTATTAGGTTATAAGTAATCACGTCCCAATGTCCACAGATGTGGACAAAGTAAGAGACCAAACCGGGAGGCGTTCAAATTTTGCATGATATTGTGAACCCAAAACTAAGCACATAAGAAAAATATAGTTTTTTCTTTTGTCAGTTTCTCATTTCCAGAGAGAAAGAGACAAACATACTTGACAGATGGTTATTTTCACTTTGTCTGGGTTAAGCCCCTATCTGTACTTGAAGCCATGATGTCCAAATGTCCACACATGTGGACAAACTAAAGAGACCAAACCGGGAAGCGTTCAAATTTTGCATGAAGATTTTCATTCATTGTGACCCCAAAACTAAGAACACACGAAAAATGGGCATTTTTGATGCGTCCATTTAGTCCCGGGACTCATGAGGATATGTCCGCTTTCCCTATATTTGGTGGAACCAGATGGAAAAGCTTATTCGAATAGCTTAACAATTTTCGTAGACTAGGGCTGTCTTCATAATGTGGGATTTGTTGAATACGATTGAGAAAATCGTCGATCGTTCGATGAATGGAACGGAATTTGTGTTATGAATGAGAACTAATAATATTTCCCCCGTTTGGTCCGTTTTTCTATCTAACGCTCACGTCGTTCATCGCTTTTCATCAGATATAGTTATTACACCATCGCCCTTAAATATGTGTATCAAATACAGCACAAGCCGGTGCTAGGAGCCCGTGTGGCCATACCATTCAAGATGTCCACATGAACAGCTACAATAAAAGTGTGGAGGGGATACAAATCATCACAGAAATTGTGATCCTTGCGATGTTTTATAAATACGGCACTCAGTGTATTTGCTATAGTTGGTTAGTTTTCACGTACTATGCGTCCTTCATAAAAGACACTCGATGTAACGGTATCTTTACAGTTTTGTTATTTTTATGAATCTTTGTTGAATAAACTTATTAAAAATCGAAAATCATGTAACTTCTTGTCAATACACCGGCATATTTTCCAAACAACCCTGTTATCTTGAGTTCAATCTGTGCAGTTGTTTTTATTTCTGCATTGCCCAAAATCGTGTGCAATTTGCACTCAGACCTGGTGTTAACCCTACCTGACCTGGGGGAGGGGGCACTTTCCGCCCCTATTCCCCCCCCCCCCCACCTCCCCTCCCCTTGTTGATTTCTTTTCTTCTATCTCCGGAACGACAAAAAATTGCGAGCTGTAACTCCGTGGCTTTTTAGATTATCATATTGGGGGCATTTTGAGCCTACCCCCCCGAGCAGAGGATCATGGGTAAATTCAAAATGGCGGCCATGTGAGGTACCAGAAAAGTGATGTTTTCGTCATATTTCTTCGAAATGTTTGCTTTTCTCTATGGAAAAGTGGGTGAAACCTATTTTATTTCATATCAGATTATTTTTTACTAATTTATCATGCAGTTTTTGCGAAGAAAAAACAAAAATGAAAATAATTCTCAAATTTTGACTGAAAAATCGTCCAAAAACGCTCGTTTTGAAAATGACGTCACAGTGACGTCATTACGGCGGCCATCTTGGATTTTTTTACATTTTCTTGAAGAGCTTGACCCTTAGATATAGTGCGGTAAGCCCTCTAGCCTTAGCGATAGCGAAAATATATAAGATGGGCACTTTCCGCCCCCCTCCCCCGGCTGGCCTGTTAGGGTTAAAGCGTCGTGTGAATAGGTTCCCGACTATGCATTATTGTTAGTTGACGGCTGACTACTGAATGTCGGATGTGAAGCTTTTCTTAATATTACATGGATAGCCCAGATGTACCATGTGCGTGGAAACGTCTGTGTGTTACATGTGCCTTATCATTTGACTGGTAGACCTGTGTACTGAAGAAATTGCATGCTTTTAATCCCATTGTTTTAATTCAGTAGGGATTGGAAAGTTTTAGGGGTTGAGTTCATTACTTCATTGTCACTTGCGTGGTGGCCATATAGGAATTCTCTTTTCACGAAGTTGTTCCCCAAAAGTTCTGGTGAGTTAACATGCAAAAATCTTCACAGGTTTTATATACCTTGACCTACAAAGATGGCGATTTCCTCGAAGCAGAATCTATTTTTAACAAGAAGTGTCAATCTTGATAAGGTGCAATTATTCTTTCCCCGTGCTACTGGGAAATTCTGAGGCAGTTGAATGGTTCCTCAGTATTTCCCCTTACACTGACACATTGGCATTTGGTTCGCCGCCCATCGCCGTTGTCCACAGAGAATTTTCCTGTACACAATCACAATTTGCAAAAGATATCAGCTCCCGAATCCCCATATAACTGGGTGATACGATGAAGAAGTCTCGCGGCCATGGATGCAGAAATTCAGCAGGATTGACCGGGTTGCCCACTGAATGGGTGTGGGACTAGATGTTTATATCTCGACCACAAACTCTCGAAGGAGAATAACTTCATATGAGTAAATTATTTAAGCTGATATGTCATCACACCTCCCAAGCTGGCGTATCTAATTCCGATTAATCCGGTACTAGGGGCCGTGTGGTTACTGCATAGTTTTCACATGAACAGCTGCAATCAAACCGCGGCTGAGATACAAAGGCTACATCTTAGAATCCTTCATATTCTAGTCTGTATGTGAGGTGCCGAGGGAGGCTTTCATATGGTTCCTTTATAGTCGCCAGACGTCATAGATTTTCCCCACCTCTTATATATCTCACCAATGATGTCATGAGTAATTACTCATTGCTTATTAATTATGGAATTTCGGAAACTTCCTTGTCAATGACAATTCTGCTTATTATTGGAGAGCTGAAACTCCGCGACTTTATAGTTTATCTTATTAGGGTCATTGTGAGCCTATTGACATAACCCACCGAGCAGAGGATCATGAGAAAATTCAAAATGGCATCCACGTGGGGTACCAGAAAAGTGATGTTTTTGTCATATTTCTTCAACATTTCTGCTTTTCCTCGATGAAAAGTGGGCAAGAACTATTTTATTTCACCTCACATTAATATTTACTAATTTATCATGCAGTTTTTGCGGGGGAAATGACGTCACTGTGACGTTAATAAAGCGGCCATCTTGGATTTTTTTTGCCTATGCTGGTAGAGCTTGACCCAAGGGTGTAGTGTGGTAAGTTTCAACTCCTGGCTCAAGGGATAAGCAAAAATAAGAAAAATAATTATGCCCCCCCCCCCCCCCCACCCTCCCCCTCCAGGCCACAACAGGTTCCAAAAAGCCTAGGCCAGAAAGGGTTAAAACACCATGATATCTTGCAGGCATCATCGTGAATCTGGATTCTCTTCGTTTACAGTTTTCATTTTATGCGTCTTTGGAATTGGTGCTAACTATCGAACGTCAAGATCTGTTTTGATTAATGACGTGGCCAGTCTTTCATGGACGACGGCTGAATATTGAATGCTGGATGTGACGCCTATGTTTAACGCATGTACCCGGGTATTTCATGAGAGCTGCAACTTCACCAATGGATAGCAAGCGTCAGAGCCGACATTCAATATTCTCCCGACGTACATAAAAGGTTTCCACGTCAATAATCTAAAGACCTATTTTGTATGACAGTTAATACTAGTTCCAATTGTGTATGAAATAAAAATGATAACAACACAAGATGGTTTTCGGCAAGAGAGAAGCGGTCAACAGTTTCCAATGACGTCAGCAATATATGATGATTTTCTATGCATAAAATAAACTGAGCTTATCCAAATGAAGTCGTTTTCCAGAATATGTATCTCCGTCTCTCGTTAACGTAGCGAGCGCCAGTGATCTTACACGCTACGATCAACGTGCTAGTCTTCCTAGTATCACCGCGATCTATAGTTGCGGATATTATTTTCTGTATAGACCTGGAATTTGAATAACGGAGTTGATATTCCTGTGGAAATATTTCCGAAATCTTATGTAAGATATACGCTACCAATGACAAGACTATTAACTAGAATTACCCATAACAGACAAGAAACAAATACCGTGGATACCTAGAGTCAACGATAGCCAGCCGTTCTTCGTCGACAGCCCGTGTGCCATGACAAAAACATCCCAAGCCATGATACTGGAATCTGGACCCCTACAGATAAAGAAGTTGCGGGAAACGGTTTTCAATATTTTGTCTTCTTTTAAATTTCCTCTGTATTTACAGGGCTCAAGACATCCCAGGGAGAGGTAGTTATTTGCAAATGTGATAAATGCGAGGAAGCCACGTGTAAAATTTCAAAGGTGAAAAGTAAACTCTTTAATTTGACAGCCGAGCGGGTTCTGCTGTCACCGGGTACTGTTTTTAGCCGCATCAAATCCCAGACTCGAGATCTCAGCTTGTGAGTATTAGTTAGATTCAATTTCTAGGGTGGTAGACTATCTCCAGTCTCGCTGTCAGTAACATCTCTGTTTGGGAAAATGACACAGCAAACAAGCGCACAATCAGTTCTTAGACGCTGTAAAAACATGGGCGAAAAACGAAAATTAGGCAAAGAAAACGGAAGGGGCCACAAACGCTGTGTCACTTCGAATTATCAGGCGGATTGATCTGGGAAAGCTACTCCACCAAACAGCAGGAATCACCGAGGCACTCGGGTTAGATACCAGTAACAGGCAATAGATACTCTAGTGCGATTCCCTGATAGTTGAAAGAAATGGGTGGGTGAGGCGTGATATTCGAGGAAATATTTCGGTTAGTTTGCCAAAAATACCGTGAAAGATTGACAAGTCTATCTCCAAACTTCAAAACTCTATAATTAACTAGACACGACAGAATTTCTCTCGTAATCAACACGAAGCATACATTATACCCTGACCACATATTAGCTTGGTGTTACTGTAGGAAGTTCAACTGTGGCAAAATCTGTGGAGCTTAATAAAAGAAAACATTTTTAACTTTCCATGTTCTTCGTGTCTGAGGTCTT
The DNA here is from genome assembly GCA_036873755.1 of Hanleya hanleyi. Classification (NCBI taxonomy): domain Eukaryota; kingdom Metazoa; phylum Mollusca; class Polyplacophora; order Lepidopleurida; family Hanleyidae; genus Hanleya; species Hanleya hanleyi. The sequence goes on from JAVTVY010009648.1 coordinate 28,478, forward strand.
CATCGAGATGAACAGGCAGTCGATGGTTAATTTAATATAACTGAAGATAAATGATGATTTAAACGACTCAAAAGCTCGACATTCTACCATGGGACTAAATTCATAGCATTCTGTCATCAGATCTCTGTCAAATTATCTCCCTTGCACCATCAAAACGTATACAGCGTTGAAACCAGCAGTCATGGATTTGGTGTTGTTGGCAACGTCCTGGTGTAAATTATAACTATTGAAAGGCGAATTTCATAGCAGGATAGATACAATACAGATATAGACATCATGATGCTCATCTCGTCAAATCCGTATCACTGATCAGTATTCTCGACTCCTAATGAATTCCCAAGTCGTTTATAATGTATAATGTATAATGTATAATGCCAATATCAACAAAGCCTAAATTCAGTTGCAAGGAGAGCACAAAGAACATCAAAAGCTTCGAATCAACGCGCGCGAGCCTTTTATCTCGTCGACAGTCAAGTATCAAGAAGGCTTCTATTTACTTATCGTAGACTGCCTTCGGAAAATACTTATCTTGAGTTCTTAGATTTTAACATACAGACACATGGTCATCACTGGAGATATTATACCTAAAACAAATATGTAAACATCATACCATTTGTTCTCGGTATTTAAAAGTTGACCATTCGTTTTTCAGTTAAGTTCCGTGAATTATATTATACCATTTTGTGAAAGCGAAGGGTCTCAGTGATAGAAGCGTCAGTTCTGCGTGTCCAGGAGGTTAATTGGTGTCACAGACAATGGTATCAGACCACTATGTCATTTTCTACATGTTTAGGATTACAGGAAGTTCCTTGACGTTGGTGTAGCTTGGAGTATATCATTCTGTGCCCCAACAAAGCGTGATTATCACAGATATATACTCTGGAATACGACATGGAAACCCATTTGGATATAGAATAATGGTCATTGATTAGGATGTTATGAAAAAAGAACATCGACATGTCTTGGTAATATCATTGAGAAATTTTCAGCTCTAGGAAAGCGTCTTGTGTGTTTTTTCTATTGTATTTATTTATTTATTTTTTTCATTTCATACGCATTTGGAATTGGTGCAGTCAAACAAAACAGGTTTTTTGATGCGGAAATTCTTTGATGGACGACGGCTAGCATTGAATGTCGGATCTGATGCTTGCTAATTATGACGAGTAGATGAGAATGTTGTCAAATAATTTAACTATTATAACGATTAGTTTGCTGAATAAATACTAGCGGTATTCACTAATTTAACTGTTATAATGATTAAATACCAGTGGTATTCACTAATTTAACTGTTATAATGATTAGTTTGCTGAATAAATACCAGTGGTATTCACTAATTTAACTGTTATAATGATTAGTTTGCTGAATAAATACCAGTGGTATTCACTAATTTAACTGTTATAATGATTAGTTTGATGAATAAATACCAGTGGTATTCACTAATTTAACTGTTATAATGATTAGTTTGCTGAATAAATACCAGTGGTATTCACTAATTTAACTGTTATAATGATTAGTTTGCTGAATAAATACCAGTGGTATTCACTAATTTAACTGTTATAATGATTAGTTTGCTGAATAAATACCAGTGGTATTCACTAATTTAACTGTTATAATGATTAGTTTGATGAATATATACCAGTGATATTCACTATTTAACTGTTATAATGATTAGTTTGATGAATAAATACCAGTGATATTCACTATTTAACTGTTATAATGATTAGTTTGATGAATAAATAGCAGTGATATTCACTATTTAACTGTTATAATGATTAATTTGCTCAATAAATACCAGTGGTATTCACTAATTTAACTGTTATAATGATTAGTTTGATGAATAAATACCAGTGATATTCACTAATACAAGGTAAAATATGAGCGTAGTGCGCAGGATCTCTGGCGCAACGTTTTAATGATACACACGTGCCTAATCCCGTTGATCATGGGGATAAAGACTACTGATCAGCGCTACGGATTTGATAAATTTGGAACATCATGACGTCTTGCTGGCATCACTGAAATCTGTTGACCACTTCTGTCTTGCCAGAAACCAGCCTATATTTATATATACTATGATATGTTTTTAATTTGGTGCTAACGACTCGAAAAAGCATTTGTATAGCAGAATATTTGATACAAAGTTCACGATAGGAACACCATGATGACCGCTTCTTGTTTTTGTTGATCATTTCATGTGGATTAGGTATTTCAATGACAGCTGATTGCCCAAAGGACAAGGAGTATATATGATAAAATGAGAGACGAGCATGTATGGGATAAATACCAGCATCAGATTCGTCCTTTAGTACTCAGCCATTACATATAAACAAATTCTACCTCCTTAATCGATAGACATTATTTAAACGAAACTAAGGGACCAAAGAGAAGAGAAGAGTTTCTTGCAATATGCGAGACTTTCTAGGCAAGACTCTGTTGATTCTGTCTTCGTGTGGTCAACAGTTTTCATATCTATTGTACAGGACAAACTAATATTTATGTAGGGTCTTGCACGAAGGCGAGTTCGATCTTATAACTTATATAGGAAAGCACCAATCTAGTTAAAATTTAATCCTATCTGCTCCCCATTTTGATATGTAGTTGTAGGGCATACTGGGGAACATTGATTGGATAATAATTTATTAAGATTGACAAATCACTTACTTATGTTTGCCATTCGTATATCAAACTCGAACGTGAATGCTTTCCAAGATCGGCGGAGATGGGATGCTGAACTTACTCCGCCCCCCTCTTTTTTTTATCCCAGTGAACTGACCGAAACTGTATATTAATGTTTATCAAGTCAGATTTTGCTTTCGAAACATTCATGAATCTTAATTATTTTATATTCTAAGTTTAGTGAACACACAACGTTTTCTAAAAAACATATGTACTAATTAAGTAGTGTTTGGGACGAAACCGGACATGTATTTGTATACTCAAATTGGGTCTTTTCTTTATATCAGTTTGTTTTAATTGACGTAATTGACTGGTGAGGTATGTGAGAGGTGGCAAAAACTGGCCATGTTTGGCGACTAAAAAGCGACCATATAACTTCAACCGGAAAACCTCCCTACTCACCTCAATCTTGAGTGTGACAAATCCCCCCCCCCCTTCATATTCAGAATAGAATACGTTGGATTCTAAGACGTAGCCTTGGTATCTCAGTCGCGCTTTTCTTGTAGATATTCATGTGGAAACTAAGAAGTAATCACACGGCCTCTAACACCGGATTAAGCGGAATTAGATACGTTATCCTGGAAGCTGTGTTGACATATCAGCCTAATAAATTACTGAATTATTTCCGTATTCGCATTTTGAAAAAAGTTGTGCAAAACAAAAATTCTGGTCAGCACTGCAAGCAAATTAAGTTAAAAGTTATATCTTCTTTAAAATTCTCAAATGTACAACTTCCGCAAGATGTTCCATAGCTAGATACGATCGAAAGTTTCAATTTTGTGAGCGATTTAACGGCTGAGTTGATCTTGCAGCTTCACGTCGTCATTAATCACTCTCAATGGTGAACCAATATATAGCCACGGGGAGTCCTTCAGCTCCATGAGAGGGGATAGGAAACATATCAAACCCTTACCACTTCCGCCCGCAAGTACAAATTAACACTGCTTCGCACCGGGCAAAATATGAATTGCTAGATAAGCCATCTCGCTAGGGATTTTTACACTTACTCTCTTCTGCAGATAAATTTTGATAAATTATAGTTTGTAAATGATAGCCATTTCCCCACACATTTTTCGAATTTATGATATAATAGCCTTAAGAGTAGCAGATTTTATCAACTCCTGGAAATGCTCTGCGTCCATATTTGTACGACCATTAAAACACTTTGGCTTCTGATTAAAGAATGCTGATATGTAGCATTTGTTCACACTGAAGAAATTCTACGCCGGTAATGACACCGTAAATACAGTTTTTTCTTGAAACTATATTTACGGGCGCTGTAACTTTTCTGTTTTATATCTGCCAATCACTAACAGTTGCCTCAAAACACATGAGTATATGAAAGGTGATTGATGCTCACAAACGAAATATGAAAGATGAAATGGCGAAACGGAAAAGGCAGATGTAAGAATGAAAAAAGAAACGGAGATCCTGGTAATCAAATTCAGACCTGGAATATGGAAATGATCAGGGAAAACGGACTTGTCGTCCATCGTTAGCACGGGGAACAGCTCAGTTTGATTGTTGGGGGCTGGCAAGGCGCTAGTTGAGGAGATCTGGTTACCCTTCAACTGTCAGAAAGTGGTAATTTATGGTCGTATTACTGACTTCATCTTGTGTTTTCGCCCCTGGGGAGGAGTCTTGTTTCTTTGATGTCGTTTTGCATTTAAGACCTGTCATGATTTGGAAAAATTCACGAAAGTAAATAACTCCAGAAAAACGACAAGAGAAAAAGCTGAAAAGACTAAATTCAAAGCAATGTCAGTCGCATGAGGAAATACGTGAATATCCTTCGTTTTTAAATCAAGAAAGAAATCCGTGTTAATAGACCATAGTTACGTTTCTTATGTTCACCCGATCACAATTTTAGTGTAAACTGATCTAATATACATATATACGGTCTCATCATGGAACATATTTAATTGCTTAATTAATACTACAATCTGTTAACATTTTTCCCCCATATACACAAATTAGTATACTATGGGTATACATTTTATATATTATAATTTGTCCTAAGCGATAACTAAAACCATTCGATTCAGCATATCGATATTCAACCACGTTCGATCACTCACGTCGATATATCATATCTCCACTGCAAAATTCATAGCTAGTTCCAGAAGTTGTACGACCAAACGACGGACCACTATGTTGAAAGGAAGAAGAATTTTGGAAAAAATATTATTCTGGTATTTTAAGAAACTCTGTTGAGCGTGGATAATAAAAAATGCAAATGAATAATTTAGTGCGACATGACACATCTCGTACAGACACGTATCCACCTCTGCTTTCTTGACCATCTTTTAAACAATTCCTCAAGGGGATCAGATTGAGACAATATTATATCGATATATTAATGTCAGATACTTTGAACCAAAATACTAAGGGAGATAATTCATAGGATCATTCTCTTCAGTGCAGTTGCTTGAATTGCTCATCAAAAATGTTTATGTGAAAATTGGCCACACTGTATACAAATCAATTTCGAGATAGGAAGCTTTCTAATTTGCTCAATGACGGGCGATACGTCATGTCATATATCCATTATAAAGATTGCAACACCTAGAGAGAAGGCCGTCATAGCTCGGTCGGTAGAGCATCGGTGAGTTTATCCGTGGACGTGGCTTCAAATCCCGCTGACAACCAGTTTATTCTTTATCTCTTAAAAATAATTTCATATTCTAAATTTCCAATTTGCTCAATGACGGACAATACGTCATATCATATAACCAATTCTTCAATTGGGGATTCCAGTGGGTACTATTTGTGCAATCCTTTTAATTTGTACACTCCCTGTGATCTCCAGTGGATTAAAAAAATCATTTCAAGTCCCTTTCCTTTGTTCACAGAATCCTGTCTCGAAGCTGGTGTTCTATACCCTTTGCATATGATGGCGATGCTATGAATGATATATATCCAGACGGATTTGAAGGAAACAACCGATAGTCCAAATGGAACACCATATTTAGACCTAATCTAACAGATACAGTAACAATTGTGAACATTGTAAACTCCTGTATGGTCAACGACTTCTGAGAAGGACCTGCATATGAAGTATACATATATCCCGCCTGGAGGCATTTGACGGATTCTGACAAAAATTGTGACGCTTTCAATCAACGCAACAAAATATTATTTCAGAAACTGGTTGAACAATCAAGATCCTTTACTCCTATCTGATGATAAATATCGTACACTAACAACAAATTTCGTAACATTTCATAACTTTTACCTAATTCCGCTTAACCCACGGCTATAGGACCGATTCTTCAGTATTGTCTGTATATATGCCTGGATTCTCTTCGTGGTCAATAACCCGGAGACCGGTCCTCTGTTCAATGGTTGTATATATATTACTTTATATGTGATAATGTGTTCGATGTGAGCCAGGTCAACATCACCCATTCAGAGAGTTTGGTATAATATTGAACCGGTTATTGAACCCTTCGTTTTAAAGGAGAGGGAGTGATCACAATCAAAGTGTGACTGGAACCATGTATCTAATTCGGCTTAAGCCGGTGATTGGGGCCGAGTGGTTACTTCATAGTTTCCACATGAACAACTGCAATAAAAGCGCGACTGGGGATGTCTGAGAATCCTCCGTATTGTAGTTTGAATGTGAGGTGCCGAAGGAGGCTTTCCTGTGGAGTCATATGGTTACTTTTTAGTCACCAGACAGCGCCAACTTTTCTCACCTCTTACAACATCTCACCAATGAGATATATGATAATAGGAAATGACTTGAAATACCTTTCTTATTAAAGAATATTGGTTAAGAATATGGGTTAGACGGCACATGAAGTGTCTTGCCCGCACCGCTATAAACAGTTGGTCGATTCTCTGTTGCAAGAATTAGAGTTCATTTATTTTTTATTCATAGCTTAACTTAATAATGTTATGTGGATAAGATCGTTCGATATAGAGAAGACATTTCTCGTGATCAAAGGATGGGATGCTCAGTTGTATTTACCTGTAGTTGTAAAGGGACGACAGAAAACGAGTCGGTTTGTGGATAACAATAATCGTTAGTTTGCTAAACCTATCAGTGTTATAGTTCTCGTCATCGATCCCATCATAAAACGATTATTAATATACACCCGTCTACCTGTCCTTGTCTATATGCTATCCTGCTTTGCCAGTCGTTTTCTTTTACGTATCTTTTACGTACATCGCACAGTTCTTAATCCATCTCGCGGATTATCACGTTTTAGTTAGCAATCTATGTATCATATAGTATCTTATTTAAAGTGTACATAGGAGAATTACAATCAGGTAATTATTAATGAATGTAAATGAAATAACGCCCGTTTCCTATTTTCTCATGAGAGAGCAGAGAGCGACACTTTTCGGTGAGAAAGCTGATGGTGTATCACCGATATGTCTCAAAATCAGTTAATAGTTGAATCAGAATGTCATCTGAATGAAGCCAGATATTGGCGATCGCATAAGTTCCCATGGTTGGGTATTTGACCGTCTCCAACTGTCGACGCCAGATGAATAACAGTGTAATTAGGGGCAGAAAATCCAGGCAGTTAACTTCGTATATTTATGAGCCGTCGTAAGTAAATTACAGGTTAGCAGAGGCAAATGTGAGCGAGATTCAATTGTATATTTCGACAGCTTAGTGACTATAAGTCAAAATAGACGACATTCAAGGTGGCAGACATATATTCAGGTATCAACTATCTCCCTAAAACCTAACTGAGATAATACATAATGCGCGCATGCATTGTGAGTCGGAACAATAAAATATGTCGTGTATAGCATATGATTGTGTTAGGCTCGAAGTATTAGATTGCTATGGTACAGTCACTCTTGTTCCGATCGAAAAGTTTGCACGAACGAATGACAGGTATGTCAAATCTTGGAATTTGCTTTGCTTTCCACCTTACAGCTGTCTTCAATGTCCAAATATCTTACAGTTTTCGTATAAATCACAGGCTAATGTATGAGAGTGTGCATGCCTTGACATTTATATGTTTTTAACTGTTATTTCAATAACTTACTTTTGTAAGCCGAACTATGGTTGACCTAACCAGTATAGCATAATAACCCATTAAGTTGCTATAAAGCAAACAAAAGCCATCCAAATAAGCAAATAAAATGGTGACGGTTCATATCGACATGTAGAAAACGGATTTATATCTCGGCATGAAAATTTTAAAAAAAAATCCGATTTATATAAATTGGTGTGAGAACATATATAGTGCCGATGTTATATTACATCGTGAGAACATTCCAATCCAGTTTAGTCCCCCTAACAACAGATCAAACCTAAGTTCAGATCGAGTGAACCGCCGCCATCGAATCGCGATAGCTTTCATCTTATGAATTGCAGATAGTTTCAATTTTACCGATTTCGTGGTGTGGAACAAGACTTACGGGTAGACCGATAATGTTCAAGTCAACCTTTGCTGCGGAAAGGTTATATGAAAAAAATATATATATGCCCCTTCAAAAGATGTAGATGATGCCGACAACAAGTAAGCAAGTGCCAGAAACAGCGGAGTTCACCAGAGCAATGATTTAATCTCGGATATACCCATGCAAAATATAGTCTGATTGGTTTCAAAACTATACAATGAGCCTCCCATATACGACTGAATAAATGATCTCAAACTGAATCGATATTGATTCTACAATAAATACATAAAGTTAGTCCACATAAATGCAACCCACACTTTGCGCGAATAAATCGTACTGTTCTCCCACAAGAAGAGCTGACCGATGACTCGAGCCGGGAATCCCATTAGAAGCCATGAAAAACACTTTCCAAAAGCATGCACCTCTGTTAAAGCTCAAATATACCTATGCTCTAACATGCGTTGACGCGCTTCTATCAGAGCTCAGAACACTTAAAGTAAGTAGCTCGACATTAATCAGGGCGAATTTGTCCACTCTATTTAAACATTATTTTGTTAAAGACATCTTCGATATTTTGAGAAAACATCTGCGTAAGATCCGATATTTCTTTTTGTGGCTATCCACAAACTTTGCTTATTGATGCTAAAAAATCGAATCTGATTCTTGCAATCAAATCAAAATTTCTGCGTCCATGATCGTAACAAAAGGAAGAACTATAAATTGATGTCGTAGAATAAGAACAATCAGATGGAAAACGTACAAGTTATTAGAAACTGAAAAGTTGCAGCCTGTGAAAAGTTTAAGCGGAGAACACTGGCAAAAAACTTGGAGGTGTCTATCAGCAATTAAACGATTGCCAGGATTACCGGTGGAATACCGGTACAAAACGCGAAGAATCATTCATTTTACCAAACTGACTGCCCCTCGGGATATGTTGATACTACAGTTTGAAAACATGCAGAAAAAATGTACGTTTTCTTAACTTTTATCCGGGACCCTCAGAAGAATAAAAATATCTTTGAGAACCCGAGACCACAAATGTGAATCAAATTGCAGCAGCAAAAATATGGTTTTATGATCATTTTCTCGATGAATGGATTCCATACACATTGATCAGAATATTCATGGAAGAATATTTAAGAAGGGAACAACCCCAAGAAATAAATTTGGGCATTGTATAATAAAAAATACATCTTTATACTATTTCAAAAGAAGAAGTGGATATAAACATGAATCAGTGGTTGTTCCAGCCAGGATATCACTGCAATGCAAACAGGTGCTCGTCGCCAGTGTTTTGTGATAACCCCGAGTGTGAAACATGTTGCATGACAATGGCCCTTGCTAAGTCGTGGAAGGCACGCGGATGACACTCATATCCTTTTATGACAAGTTATTTTATTTTGCTAAACCACACAATCTTTGTATACATTCATACAGATCAGATTATTACAGAAATGATGCGTCTTGCGAGGTGTCGCGACGGCTGTTAAACATGGCGGCTCTTACACGCCGGTAACAATACGGGGTCTGGCCTCAAATATTATCACGGTCAGTTCACATTCAATGGTAGCTCTCTGGTTAAGGGCGAGATTTTGCTTTAACAATATTAGCGTAGGAATTTCTCAATAAAGGAAGAACGACTGAAAAAGGTGTAAGATCCGTTCTGGGGTTGATTTAGGGTCGATTTGAGGGTGGTAAAGGGAGATTTCTGGCTTTCGGTTGTTCATAATGTTTGGCAAAGCGCAACATATTAACGTATTGGCGCCGAAAGTGACAAAGGCCCCAGACACAAGAATTTTGTCGGATCTACTACCTGGCAATTCGAGTGATACCTGGCTATTTATTTTGGCATCTTCTCCACTCGTCTTGCTCCGAGTAGTAAAATTAATTTCTTCAAAACCTATCTCATTGTTGTCATCACGTCTGTGGTGTCGCACAAGTTGATATTTAAACATGCTAAGTGTCAGCTACATGGAAGACATGAACCGAGAATAAACACTGGCCTTACCCAGTGTTTGTTTTAGTACTGAGGCTTAACAGAGAGCACTATGTACTACAAGTACAAAACGACAATTATTAGTTGATCCCCAAGTGAAAACGGAGACAGACGATTTGACAGTTGTAATACAAAAATGCACATCTATAGGCATCAGATAATAGGCCTCTGGAAAGTAACCGTCATCCAGAAGAATTTCCGTTGTGCGTATTTTATTACTGCTAAAGATTTTGATAGGCACTATACATTCATTCATTCATTGTATTATTGTGTGATACTTATCAATGAATTGGACGAACTGCATCGATTGAAGTATCTGCACAAATCCAGGTAATCCCTAAATCATCGCAGGGGGTTTACCTGAACCTTTTTGGTCATTCGAACTCGATTTCTCGAGTCGATGCGTCTATTACACAATCTCGTACATTTTATTTGATTGGCCTGATGAGCTGCTTCAGCGCGCTTACTGATTGGTTCGGTTTAGTGGAAACCCATTTGAGCTATTTATATCCAAAACTGCTATCGGTAACTAACCAAGCCAGTGCATCGATCGTAACCTATCGATTGATAAACTGGCTCGCGAAGATGCGATTGAAGGCGCTTTATAGAATAGCATTGTCGGTAGAATTCGTTACGATGAAGGGGTTTGAAGGCAGTTAAAGATGTTGCGTTTCTACGTGTTGAATAGCATTTGATACGACAGATACTCATATTTAAACATATATCTTTATACAAGAAATAAACTTAGACTCGGCAAGAGAGACGAGTACAGCTTTGACACAGAACAGTAATATTCTGAAAGGCCTCACGGATGAGGAAACATCTTTCGCTGTAGCATATTTTGGGTTCAGTGATCGCAAAACACCATATCAAGGTAGATTATAAAGGAAGGGCCTATGTATGACGTGTTCATATCTTTCCTCGTAGCGTTTACTAGATCCTGTGTAAAATGTGACAATTTCAATGGGTGTTACAGTGTCACAATATATTTTCACAGAAACTGATTCGACAAAGCTAGCTGAATATACTATATATTATATAGTGAGTAATGAAGACATAAAACACTACTGATGAAGGGACCTAAACATAGAGAGACGAGAAGAATAAACCTGATGGCCAACCACAAGACAACAAGACAATCCTGACTGCACTGGAACAGTACTTTTATTGAATGGACATAGCGAGAAAAAGTTGAACCTACAGTACTCGCTGAGTGGCTGGACATCACCGAGAGAAAACTCGTTGAAATAATCCGCCATGTTGACAGAAGTGCCCTCCCCCAAGCAAAACAAGTACTGAGAAACCTCAATTCCCCAGAAAGTAACAAATCTCCAGAGTAAAGTCGTCATAGTCCCAGCAGACAAACCTCAAAATAATATATATTCATATGTAAATATTACTATTACCAGGTGCTGGTTAAGCACACCATCATCGAATGCGTTTGCTTAATCCCAAACTGCATGTACTCCTGAAGATTTATTTAACAGGCACAAAACGTTTCACAAGGAAAGAGGTGTTTGTCTTCCATCCACTCATAACGATATACCAAAAGTATACTGGATCCAGGAAATGGATAAAATACCATATAAAGCCAGATTCATAACTGGTCCTGGAAGCAACGCCACCAACCTTCTTTCAATTCAGTTGATGATGGCCCTTCAGTAGATAAAAGCATTTCTGGGAAAGCTATTGCGCCACTATTTCTAAACACGTTGAATGTATGTGGATATTGGAATAAAACTAAAAATTATTCTTTAACTCTACTACATACAACGGATATCATTCATGGGATATTTCTTTGTTTATAAAGTTGCTTGAATTTCTCATTAATAATGTGAAATGTGAAATGCGATATATCAACAGCATATAGGTATACGAATGAGTACTAATTGTGATGACTATGTATTACTCCATGTCCATCTCCACTCCGGTTAAGCGAAACTACACCCAAGTGTTCAAACGTAGCCCCAAGGATCTTGCGTGCCAGTATACTATACTTTGCTATCGGTGCGTGATATTTGTCGTCAAATTTTGTATGAATGCTTTTGGTGGCAGCATACAGGTACAAGTGTCTGGTCCGTCATTCCATATTCAGATGTCGTCCATTAAATAATTTCTGCGTCCATAATCCAAAGACCTAGTTCATACAAAAACATTAGCGCCAAATTAAAAAAAATATATCATAGTATACATAAATAAAGGAAAAGATCTTTGTCATTTAGAAAGTTATCGTATAACAGTATTTTTGTTATTTTGAGATAAAACTATCTTAGTATAGCACAGATTGTAGTGCTGCAAATTGGTCGGGTCCCGTGCGGTTCGAATCCAGCACGAGACTCGACCAATTTTCAGCACTAGAAACTGTGCTATACTAAAATAGTGTTATTCCAAAATAACGAAAATACTGTTACATAAACATAAGCTAGTTTCCTGCAAGAGAGAATCGGTCAACAGTTTTCAATGAGTCCGGCGAGACATAATGATGTTCTGAAAGTAACAAATCCGCATGTGTCCTTTCGCATCAAGTTCTTCCGCAAGACATTTTGAGCTTTTCAATATCCACATACATTCAACAGTATTTAGCGATAGCGGTGCAATACCTTTCCCAAAATGCTTTTATCTCCTGAAGGGCCCTCGCCAACAGCATTGAGAAAGAAGCTTGGTAGTGCAGCTTTTAGACCCAGCTTTGTACCTAGTTTTGTATGGTGTTTTATGCATTTTTGGGAGTCCAGTACCCTTTTCGTATATCGTTATGAGTGGCTGGAAGACAAATATCTTTTTCCTTGAGAAACGTTTTGCGATTGTTAAATATATCTTATAGAGTAAATGCGGTTTGGGATTAAGTAGACGTATTCATTAATGGTGTATTTATAGCTGGGTCCAGAACTTATCAAACTTAATCGAGGAAGTAGAAATATCCTGGAAACCCACAGATGGATGATTGAAAACTCCACATGCCTTACGGAGAAAGTGCACCTGGGACTTGTCTACTCTCAAAACAGCGATTCCCCATCAGAACACGTAATTTAGGCCGGTGTGATAGATAAGAATGTCTTGGTTATTAGTGCCCTTCTTCATATCATTTTCTATTGCAACCAAGGACGGACACTTGTCCCCAATGTGAAGAAAAGTGTCCTAGCTGGGTTAGAAGATAGGGGCCGAACACACTTAGCCACCGGACACTTAGCCACCGGATATGTTAATGCATAAGTTCATTATTTGTATCGGAGTTCAAGGAAACTGTTATCGAATGTTTCATTCATATCATCCAAATATGATGTTTGTTGGTTTATAAAATTGCGTGAATATCTTCTGGTAACACATTCTAACATAATATGATTATGCCAACAGGTAAACATTTTGCATCTCTTTTGGCAGCCCTATGTGTTTTTCTCCTATGAATAAGATTATATGCAGGTATTTTTCAAATTTACCGGGTAGCTATTTTAAAGCTCGTTTTCTTTTCATTCACGAAACGTATAGCCGATTTAATATTTCCGCAAATCTGAATAATCAATAATAGGAACTAATTATCTGATGTGAAATAAAATACTTTTGCCCACATTTATGCATAAAAAAGCAAAAAACATTTGAAGAAGAACGAAAACATTTTTCTGGCAACCCCCACATGGTCGATATTTTGAATGTACCCATGATTTTCCGCTCGGAGGTGTAAGCAAATATGGCTATTTATTGAGTCAGCATGATGGCCCCGCCCCCAGGCCTAGTAGGGTTAATCCATAGTTAGGCGACATCGTGAAGGACATATACCCTGCATGTTCTCCGGATTTGAAGGAATCCACTGATAGTTCAAATGGAACATCATCTTTAGGCCTTATGAAAATGAGATGCGCTTGCTCTGGCGCCGAGTTTCTAACAAGGGAGATGATTACATTTTTGATGGCGATAATTTTCCTTTCTGGATAATATTCCAAAAGGACACACTGCTTTGGTAGCTGCCCCCAGCAACATAGAATTGACGAGTACTTGGTGACATGAATGTCGTGTTACCTATTACGACCTAACCTGTTATACTGGGTCAACTGGAAACACTTTTTAGTCGAGACTTTCCAGCAAAACTATTGGACCGCAGTGATCAGCTCACTAAACCTGTCCACTCAAATCTCTACCCTTCCAAACTTGATTATGGCTCTATTGTTTACAACGGTGCAAGCAAGTCAAACTTGGTAATGCTAGATCCTGCATTCTCCATCAAGGACTAAGACTTTGCCTTGGATCGTTCAGATCATCCCCTAAAGAATTTCCTTTAGAACTTCGAAGGATTAAACTATCACTGCAATATATCACAAAATTGCGATCCAATGACTCGAATCCTGCTTATAACTGTGTTTTCAACCCTCAGTACGTCGATTTCTATTTGAAGAAATTCTCCGTTATTCTAATTCCAATTCGTATGACACCAAACATTGCAGCAGCTGGTATTAAGCCAGGTCAAATTTTACCTAACAAGCTCTTACCCATTCCACCATGGCAGTTAGGTAAACCAGAAATAGTAAATTACACTAACGAAATATAAAAAGGCAGACAAGAGACAGCTCGTGTATACTCAAGAATTTGGTCTACTGAGCGAGTAATACAGATCGCATCAGGCTATTTATCAGTACAGATGGTTCTAAAGATTTTGAGAGAGTAGCATGTGCTACTATCTTTAGTTCCACTAAAAGGAAAAAATGTGTCATATTCTCAGATTCACTGTCAAGCCTTCAAGCGATTAAAAGTGGAACTTCAACTCATCCCACCATCTTGAATATTCTACAATTATATGACTGTAGATTTGATCAACATATTGATATTGTGTTGTGTTGCCTAGTCACGTTGGCATCAAATATAATACCATAGTTGTGCAAGATATCTTTCCTGATTCAATTCGAAAATCCAATATGGCCACCAGGCGGCCATCTTGTATTTCCCTATGAAACTTTGTTATCGTGATTTCTCAGGAAGTACTGCATGGATCTTTCTCAAATTTAGTACACAGGTTCCCCTTGGGGTCTAGTTGTGCCAGATATCTTTTGTGATGTGTTTCGAAAATCCAATATGGCCACCAGGCAGCCATCTTGGATTTCCCCATGAAACTTTATCGCGATTTCTCAGGAACTACTGCATTGACCTTTCTCAAATTTGATACACAGGTTCCCCTTGGGGTCTAGTTGTGCAAGATACCTTTTCTGGTCCGATTCGAAAATCCAATATGGCCACCAGGCGGCCATCTTGAATTTCCCCATGAAATTTTGTTATCATGAATTCTCAGGAAATTACTGCATGATGGATTTTTGTCAAATTGGGTACACAGGTTTCCCTTGTGGTCCAGCTGTGCAAGATACCTTTTTTGTTCCATTTCGAAAATCCAATATGGTCGCATCTTGAATTTCCCATGAAACTTTGTTATCATGAAATCTGAGGAAAATACTGCATGGATCATTTAGTGTTCAGGGGGGACAACACAAGTTAGAAACTCATCTATTGCAGTTCTTTAGTAAAAATTCTTTCAGCTGCTTTCTCCAGTCACAACCAGATGAGCTACAGTGCCGTGGCACTATCTTTGTTAGAATGCTTCGAATTTTGTTTTGTTGTCGCTATATAACTGAAATATTACTGAACGCGACATTAAACCTTAATTCTCTCTCTCTCTCCACCCAATATTCTTGGGCCCAAGAGCACTGGTTACATACCCCAAATCGTTGGTTCAAAACAATGCATGGATTCGTCGTATTCCGAGATCAGTCGAAGTTGCAAACCATTATTTCAGATAATGGTTCGACAAGGCTATCCAATCAATCACCTTCACTTCAAGTTTCTTCGATCTTGGTGATAAATATTAAACACTGCTGGCAAATATTCCCACATAATACATAAAAAGTCTACGCGTGATAACGTGCTGGTATTATTTACGACATGTTCAATCTTGAAGCAGTGTGGTGCGAAATACGGCTGAAGAACAACAAATGTCTTTAGGAACATTTTATAGGCAACCATCCGCCGCAGTTCGCTATTGGAATTTGATCGACCAATCAATTTCACTCGCGCGAAATAACATGAACACGAAGTGTATTATAGTTGGAGACTTTAAAGGAATAGAAAACCCTTGAAAAATGTATGTTGCAATAGAAAGAATGGTTCCATCACTGTCCAAAAGTATTTTTATTTATTTTTCCGATTTTTTTCAACTGAGCAAAAAGCCGATAAACTTTGGATGGTGGCCTGTAAGTGCCATTCCTCATCATTCTTATTGATATTTCTCGATGTTATAATTTTTATTTAATCAAATGTACTGCTATACACACTGTAATATGGACTAGACCTCGACATAATCACAAATCTGCATGTCTGAGAGGAACCATCTTTGCTTATTTGCTGATAACGTAACGGGGAGATCTCAAGTATATATTCGACATTTTTCGATATGTACCTGTGGGCAGGTTGTACTTGAACACCTCCTTGTACACCATGGGCTTCCGAAAGACGTTGCATACAGACAAATGTTGGTGAAATGGCAAACAAATATTTTGGGCCCAGTTGCATAATCTAGGCCCAATTATGTAATCTACATGCATGGTCGTTTAACCATTAAATAAGCAAATAATGTTCCACGTTCAACCTTCAAAATATTTCCCTATCGATGTCTACTTCCCTTTTGAACCAGAATAACGGTGAGTGTTTCGTGGGTATCTGCAATAATTGAGAGGATAGGAAAATGGATGGTCCTAACAGACCACCATACAAACACATAAATCAAATGCGTTTTATTTGGTTAAAAAAATCGGAAAAATAAATCAAAAATGCTTTTGGACACCGATGGAAATATTCCTTCATTTACAACATACTTTTTTCAAGGGTTTTCTATTCCTTTAACGCAGACTGTTTAGTCGGTACGAACAAAAACATAGGCGAATTATATACAAGTTATGATTTATATCAGATTATTAAGGCGGCCACTAGAATTACCAGATTTAGTAAAAGTTTGATTGATATCATTATGATATCCTGCCCAAATTATGTTGAAAACTCAGACGTGATTTTACCCTTTTGTAGTGACCACCACGGTGTTTATATAGTACTTAAAGAGAGAATAAATAGAAAGACCTGCTTTTCAAAGAATGTTCGATATTATGATCAAACTGGTGTCATAGGATTAAAAAACTTGCTTCAGAATTCTAACTGGGAGGAAATATTAACGCAAGATATTAATACAGCAACAAACAATCTAAATAATCTCCTCACACATGCTATCAATACATGGGTCCCAACAAAAGATGCTATGATCAGACCAAACGATAAACCTTGGATGACAGCTGAACTACGTCACATGATGAGAAAACGTCAAAAATCACATAAAAAGGCAAAAACCAACAACAGTCCAGACTACTGGGAAAATTTTAGACAATTTCGAAATGAGACAATTACTAAAATAAGACAAGCAAAATTAGATTATAATAATAAAATTAACGAAAAGATTGCGAACTGTTCTATTGGGTCTACATAATGGAAAATTTACGACGATCTTGCAAATATAGCTAACGCATTTAATGACTATTTTGTACAGCAATCAACACTTATAGACGCCAATGTGCAGTTACCGCCCCTATGTGAATCAAATTCTACATTAGACAACATTATTATCAGCGAAGATCATGTCATGTATATCTTAGACAATCTAGATATAAATAAAGCAAGTGGTCCGGACAACATAAATAATAAAATATTGAAATTGGCAGCGAATGAACTAACAGAACAAAACTTTTTAATAATTCATTAGAAGCATGTAAATTTCTGGATAGCTGGAAATTAGCGCATGTTACACCCACCCATAAGAAGGGTAGTAAAAACGACTTGACTAACTACAGGCCTATCTCGCTTACAAGCACGATTAGTAGGGTAATGGAAAAATGTGTATCTGCTTACCGATTAGACTACTTACAAACAAATAATATCTTAACCAAGTTTCAAGCTGGTTTTCTGCCCGGAAATAATACTACGTTTCAACTGATTGACATCTACAATTTTATATGCCGGGCTTTTGACGAAGGCAAAGAAGTCAGAGCAGTTTTCTGTGACATCACCAAAGCATTTGACCGTGTCTGGCACAAGGGTCTTTTACATAAGCTTGAATCTATAGGAATCAAGGGTGGTTTACTTAAATGGTTTGAAAGCTATCTGCAAAGTAGGTCACAAATCGTTGTCGTTGAAGGTTCAAAGTCAAAATCTGTCGTTATACCTGCTGGGGCACCGCAAGTATCCGTTCTTGGCCCTCTACTTTTCATGATATACATTAACGATATAGTAACTGATCTCAAATGTAATATACGCTTATGATACTTCTTTGTACATCACGGTGGACAACCCAGTAATATCTGGCCAGTTGTTAAATTCTGACATAGAGAGAATATCTGATTGGGCGAGATCGTGGCTTGTCGAGTTTAGTCCAACTAAAACTAAATCAATGCTATTCTCACGCAAGACTGCACCAATTGACCATCCGCCGTTGAAGGCGATGGAAAAAGGTCGGACCTATGATAAACTGTTTGCGAAGTCTTAAATATAAATTAATTAGAAAAAAGTCTTGAAATTTTATATAAATCATTCATTCTACCAATATTTGAAGATGCCGTTGTCATTTGGGGCAATTGTACTCAATATCAATGTAAATTTTTAGAAAACCTACACTTAGATGCCATCAGAACAATCTGTGGTTCACCCCGAGAGGTGAGCCACGATTTATTATATGAAGAAACAGGATAGTAGTATATAAGGTGGACGAAACATCCCATTTTCCAGGGAAATAACTCTGTTTTGTGGAGGTCACGTGGAGGAGAGGTCAAGTGCACTATAGTTCCGGCAGAATGACCAAAAAGCTACCTCCAACACAGGAGAGTTTCAATTGTTGCAGGGAATGTATTCATCCGCGGTGATGCGGTCTGGCGGTGATGCGGTCGGGGGAAAAAGCTTCCGCGGAGAAAAAGTAGTCCCCAGACTTCAAATACGCTGCATGG
>JAVTVY010009649.1:0-44245 GCA_036873755.1 Hanleya hanleyi
CAATGACAAAATCACCGTTGACGTCGTGCACTGCAACATCACCAGTAGTCCAGTCAGTGAACGTTTGCCTATATTTGTCTACTGGTTTGATGGATATAGCTATTTTCGCCCCAGCTGAGACAGTTCGACCACGATAGTGTTGTAAGCCGCTAACTTCAGACCACTCTGCAGAAAGAGACGGATACTCGATATTTATAAAATGTTCTTGGTTTGATGGGCGTAGGTTTTCCCCTCCCCACATCCCGGTGACTTTATATCTGCCTTTTTCATGGACCACAAAGCTAATACGATGGATGTTGTTCTGCAGATGATTACCATGACACCGGATGGGTCCTTGGCATCGGCCATTTTTTTCCAGAACGAGGCTTAGCTGACAATTGGTTGTTGGGTAGGTGAATAATGCGTTTTCCAGTGTAACGTCGAGTTCCGTTGTCTGACCGACTTCTAATCCACTTTTTTTAACAATGTTGAGCTTGAACCGGAAGCCACTTTCTGCTATGTATCCGAGCATAGCGGCCGCACCGGCAAAAGCCAAACCCTTGCTCATGGTTTCGATATTGGAAATAGCAGGTACTTCTTATACGGAAGTTCGGAAATAACCTGAAATGAATTGAAAATTTAAAAAATCAAATATGAAAAGCCTGTTTATATTGCATGTGTGATTTTTCACACAAAGTTCCAAGTTTACTTATCGTCGAGTTCGTTAATACTATCAGTATACGATATTACCAGTAGTCTGTGAAGTTGAAATATGAAGCTTCACTAGCTGATAAGGGAAAAAGTTGTATAATATTTTAACTGTTGAACAATCTCCTCTACACAAAGCCAAGAAGATAATTGTGTCTGACAATGGCTGTTCCTTCTATGAACCCAACACGGGGTCGCCAGTTAGGTTGTCCAGTTAGTTTCGTTTTCAGGTAACATGTCATTTGGACTTTGAAATTAAGTCCGTTATCCCTCTGTCCCCGTACAATCACCATTGTTTGGACTAGGTTCTGTCTTATCAAGTCGATAAAGTAGACAACAAATCGGCGAACTATGATCTGTAAGCTAGTTTTGTTTTGTCAGTTATCTTCATCTCGACACAAAATATTGATTAATTGTTCGTAACACCAGTTTTTCATGTTCATTGAAAAATCATTCAAGAAATGATGGGATGATTGTTATATGTGCCCACAACTTAAACGGAGTTTGAAACTGTGACTAATGAACGAGTTGTCTGAACGAGGCTGCTAACGCTCGGAACTCGGCCAGCCGCAACTGATAATCTGATAGTCCGATAATAACAATTATCCAATCAGATTCTGTGATTGCCACTTCCTGTTTGCCGATTTTGGCCCAGTTATCCAATCAACGGGTAGAACTAGCCCTTCATTTCATCTTCTGGTCCTATTTGCGCGAGACTCCCAATGACTCCTCACCACTCCAAGAGCCAATTAAATAACACCTGTTCATTAATATTTTCAGACATTTCATCTGAAGTCAAAGGTCAGCGTATCCTCGAAGAAAAGTACATGTGTACCTTTGTCTGAAGCATAGATACCATTAGACTGTTTGCCGCCCCTGTATTTCTATACAGTAGACAAGATACAGGCCAGTATTTGTTTCACGACCCATACGGACTGAATTCAAATTCAAATTCTATTGGCCGATAATTTGAGCAGGCTGATAGATTATCACATTTGAGGTCGCCTTTTATTGGACAATGGTCGGGTCTGCGGGTATTTATTCGGACTCGATACATCACATAGAACTCCACTAATAATAAGCACACGATATTGAAAAGCAGTTAAAAAAATCATGCAGTGTGTGCTACAACAAACATTATGTTAGACTTAAAAATTGTTTCGGGAAGTATTTTTAAGTATTTTATTATCTTTTATCAGTAATTGTCTCAGTTTAGCAATTTTGTGTGAACTGAGCCTACCTGACATGTGCATCATACCACATGTGTGTGCCAATTGGCAATTAATTATGCATAAGACCAGGCACAATCATAACTACCGGTACTGCAGGTTGGTGACAGAGGTGTGACACACACCTGGCTTGGATAACAATGCACATCTTTAGACGGCCCTTCATATTGGCGAACACGAATTATCTTTGCCTTTGTCAATCTAATATAGTCTTTGTTGTAGTGGAGAGAATATATAATTTTTTGATGTACTTTTCAAAAGTGTGTGTTTATTATTTGTGGACTCGGCTGGCAGTTCCAAGAACAATAGTTTTTGTGGATTTTTATTTATAGATATACCTGCTGTCAAACTTGTCCTTTTGGGATTCGTCATGGAACAAAGTACATTTTGATGTATGACTTTACAATATTCAAGCAGAATACAGCAAATGAAATACTCTTCCCTATTACATGACATCCAAAAAATGTGGCACTACATTAAGAAATATGGCAAGGTACAGTCCGTTGACACTTCAGTGTCTTGTCTTTCACTTTCGAGTCGGACATTGTGGCCATTCATACAGCTGCTGGAGGTAATATTTCTGAAGCAATGTCTGGTTGTGCCACATTGTATTGAGGGCCTTAGAGTTGAATATTGATTGTCGATAGAAAGCTGAAATATTGCTGAACGTGACGTTAAATTAACTTTTTAAATTTAATGTCGCGCTGCTCATGTGGCCAGAGGATCACGGTTTCTTACATCCGCGCTAAAACCAGGGGTATCTCTACCCTAGATATAGCCCCTGGTACGCTTGGGCAATGTATCGCGATCAACGACAACACAGCGGTTGATGTCAGCCAATCAGCAAAAGCAACATCCTGCACATATTGACCAATCAGATCACTTAAGTATCGCGACCATGGCGACCGTGACAACAGATTCGAAAACACCATAGCTTGTGCGATACCCAGTGGCAGATGAACATGCACCTTTTCAACAACCATGAACATTAATAAATAGAAAGGAAACATAGTTTAAAACAAAATCTATTTGAAGAGAAAATAAACCCATTCATCTAGCATCACACGTCCAACAGGCCAGGCAAATGTAGGAAACACTGAAACTTCAAAGGCGGTCCGCGATGTCATTGTATCCGACCTCATCTTCCCACTGAAGGACTTGAATTGGGTTAAAACACACGGATTTCTATAAAATTTCACTGGTCTATCCATTAATATTTTATTGTTATGCGAGCTCGGATTAAATATTTTACATTCGGTATCAGCGAATAATTTAGCAGCGAAAGTAAAACCCAAACGTATTTTACCATCAGCGCAGTTTTTCTAGGTCACGTACATGTCACTGAAGCGTGGGCGGAACGCGGTTTGCTATGCAAGTTGGTCAAGGGTTCGCCTTTGGCTCACAAATAGGAACCTTGACGTGGTGAAGATGGGTTTCTTATCCTCATGGAAATGAAGTTGTAAATTATACCCTTGAACTACTAGGACTACGTAACTGTAATAAGTATCATTATCACGGAGTGTCTCATTCGTGAAGTATAAAAAGTAAGAAATTTGAGTCAACAATTCTTAAAAAGCAGTCATGAGCCAGGCCCGAGGAAAAAAAAAGGGAACCAAACAGGGTCGACCAAGAAGAACAACCAGGTCCAAGCTTGATCAACCACAACAAAAAATTACGTTTGGACATGTAAATTATGTTTCAAGAATTTGCGAACGATAATGACAAACTAATTGCGTGAGAAAATGTGAAAAGCGTTTTTGTTTATTGTTGCAACCTTGAATACCAGAGCCATCCGTAAAGCGACCACTGCTGGTGGCGAGATAGGTTATTGTTGTAAGTGTGCCGACAAAAGTGACTCTGTGTACAATGTGATGAATTCTCAGCAAGATTTACACGAGTGGTTCTGTGATAATTGCGAGAAGGAAGCTCTCCAATCCGTGAAACTGGACCAACAGTTAATTGGGGGAACGAGGTGCAAAATCCATGGAGCAGTCTCAACAGCGCGCCGTCAATATTGAGAAACAAATGGCATTTAAAGGCAGACAAAGCGAAAGTCGAAGAACTTGCTGCACGTAATAGCCAACGCAGGGATAATATAATGGGCTCGGCAAAAAACATTTTAGTCATCAACCCAAAGTAGATTTGTTGGTTTCTGAGTCACAGGAGGTTAAAAAAGCGCAAAACGTTAATTATTTGTGACACACCAGAAATGGAACAAATTCTAGTCGAGGATCAAGTTAGAGAGCTGTCGATCTGATGAACTACACATTGCAAGGAAGCCCAAAATCGTGCATAGAATTGGTGATAAGCTTGAACGACTCCAGTAGTAATATAAGGACCGACGGCACTTCCCATACAAACCACGCCAGTCGGATGGTCAACGTAGTCCCCAAAACGTCCACGCAAATGCCCATTTTGTACTACTCCAAGACTGTGACAGTGCATGCGCATATTGAAGGCACTTCCGATACAAACCAGCCAGTCGAACTCTACTCCATGTTGATATTAATGGCATATTGATGGCACTACCACTACTTCCACTTCCACTACCACCCAACCGGACTCTACTCCACGAGCCCTTCAATATAATACCCCAAACGACCCATTTGGACCAGGGATGGTCCATCTCAACCCTTGAACCCAACTCAAATACCCTTTTCTACTACTCCACCACTGTGCGCTGATTGCGTAGTTCCACTACAAACCGCACCAGTCGGACTCTCCCCAACGAGCGCGTCCATATGATACCCTGCACGATCTATTTGGACCATGGATGGTCCATCACGTCCCCAAAACGTCCACCCAAAATGCCCTTTTTCTAATACTATCCGACTGCGCATGCGCAGATTGACGGAACTTCCACAAACAACCACCCCAGTCCATCATCCGTCATGGTTCGCCTGACAAAGCCGAGCCATGACAAAAGACGAATTCACCAGGACTAAGACCAGTCTTTTGTGAAAAGATTTTCCGAACAGTCTTCGTGACCTCATATCTGAGCAAATTACAAGCCAGGCAATGTATCGTATATTTCATCCCCTTTGAACTCGGTTGCATGTAGCCGTGATTGCCGTGAGTGGAACGACGCCAACGTGTCGTTCCCTCGATCACGTCAAAGAGATCTTTCTACAGCCTATTCTCATTATAAACTCGGCTTTTCTGCGAACACGGCGAAGCACGATCTAACGCCGTCCGTTCATTGGCTGTTATTTCAAACGGACTGTCCGAGTAATAACAAGCAGCCAGAGGATGCTAGGTCCCCCGCCAAAATGGCAGCAATATTTATAAGCGCTGTCGGTTTCAGAAGATATTCATGAGGATGGCAACAGCTACTTCACAGGCGTAAGAAGCAGAGGGGTCTTTCCACCTTCCCAGGTTTTGAGATCAACTCCAAATGGCTGACTGAATGTTGATTGCTACTGTAATATATTTTCTTTACCATGTAGCATGAAAATTATGTAACCGAAATGCAACCCCAAGAGACAACTCATGGCATATTATCTGCAAACTAAATTTGACAAGAATATGAAAGCATCCTCAACCTATTGCCCAGAAATCAAATTTAGACTTTGCCACAAGGAGTCACCACCTGTAGGCGCAAGCAGGCAAAACACAATCCCAAATGACATCTCATGTCATGGTATCGGCATATGAACTTTGAGACTCTGAAGAGGGGTCTCAAGTTATTGCCGGTACTAGATGCCCACCGGTGTTCATGTTATTTGGGGCGGGTCACATATGAATACAAAATTTGAGAATAATCTGATGAGCAGTTGCCAAATTATTGCCCGGAAACAAATTTTTCCACCAGGAGACGCCACCTGTAGGCAGAAGTGGGAAAATACAATCCCAAGGAACATGGTATCGTGGGGACATCTGCATACCAAATTTGAGAAGAATCCGATAAGGGTCCTCAAGTTATTGCCCAGAAACCAAATTTAGATTTTGACACCAGGTGACGCCACCTCTAGGCGCAAGTCAGTGAAATGCATTATCAAGCGACATCTTATGTCACGGTACATTCATACAAAATTTGAAAAGAATCCGATGGTCAGTTCTCAAGTTATTACCCGGAAATGAATTTGTGATGTTGCCACCAGGTGGCGCCACCTGTGAGTGCAAGTGAGCGAAAGGCAATCCCAAGCAACAGCTCCTGGCATGGTAAATGCATGCCAAATTTGAGAAGAATCCGATGAGCCACAACGTTTCTCATGTTACCCAGAAAGGTACATATGTAGGATATTTCAAAGAAATTCGACCAAGTGTTTCTAAGTTATCACTTGCAGCATGGAATAATGGAATGAACTCTAGTGGCGCCACCTCCGGGTGGATTTTGCTGAAACGCATCACCAACGGTGTTTTGTCGCAGGGAATGCATTTACCAAATTTCGAAGAAATCCGACAAATTATTCGAAAGTTATCGCTCGCGAAGGATTTGAACAAACATGAACGGACATGCATTAAAGATTGGAACAAGACCCAGTGTCGCCACCTACAGGCGGATCTTGCTGAAACGTAATACCAGCGACGTCTTGTCGCAAAGAATGCAGATGCCAAATTTCGGAGGAATCCGACAAAGCATTTAGGAGTTATCGCTTACGCAGTATTTGCACGGACATGCACTAAATATTGGAACAAGACCCAGTGGCGCCACCTACAGGCGGATCTTGCTGAAACATAATACCAACAGACGACTTGTCGCAAAGAATGCAGATGCCAAATTTCGGAGGAATCCGACAAAGCATTTAGGAGTTATCGCTTATAAAGCATTTGCACGAACATCCACGGACATGCACTAAAGATTGGAACAAGACCAAGTGGCGCCACCTACAGGCGGATCTTGCTGAAACGTAATACCACCAGACGTCTTGTCGCAAAGAATGCAGATGCCAAATTTCGGAGGAATCCGACAAAGCATTTAGGAGTTATCGCTTACGAAGTATTTGCACGGACATGCACGGACATGCACGGACATGCACTAAAGATTGGAACAAGACCCAGTGGCGCCACCTACAGGCGGATCTTGCTGAAACGTAATACCAAGAGACGTCTTGTTGCACAGAATGCAGATGCCAAATTTCGGAGGAATCCGACAAAGCATTTAGAAGTTATTGCTTACGAAGTATTTGCACGGACATGTCCGTGCATGCACGGACACATAGAAGCAAGACCCCAGTGGCGCCACCTACAGGCGGATCTTGCTGAAACGTAATACCAAGAGACGTCTTGTCGCACAGAATGCAGATGCCAAATTTCGGAGGAATCCGACAAAGCATTTAGAAATTATTGCTTACGAACTATTTGCACGGACATGTCCGTGCATGCACGGACACAACGAAGCAAGAACCATTTTAAAGTCCCCGGCCGCGTTGCGGCGGGGGACAACTATATCGCCTAGATCTGCGCGCATGGGCTGGTACTGGGATGCCCCAGTTGGACTCTACTTCACGAGGGCTTCAAAACGAAACTCAACACGGCCCATTTGGACCACGGATAGTCCAGCTCGACCCCTAAAACGCCCACCCAAGACCTGCCTGTCCACTGCGCATGCGTGCCAGAACTTTTCAGCGAAATTCAACCAATAACCCCGAGACCCCTCCCATCGGACACTACAGTGTGAGACAGAAAAAAAAGATGGTCCCTTACTCTGTATTTCACAACAATTTTTGGCGAGTTTGCCGGAATGTTTCAAGTCCAAGTTTTTCATGAACCACTGTTATCTGCAGATGGTGCTCCAATCGACTCGACATATACGGGTGATTCGGCTGTGGGCGCGATTTTGCATGTTTCTACTGATGAGATCAAAAACGGTGGACGGATGGGCATGTGTACCGTCTGCGAAAGATATTGTACCATGATACAGGCTATTATATAATACTAATGGGTATATACAGCGTAGCCAATAATACAGGGTCTACCGTATTAATTTCGAATGTATTCACTGCCCTACACACGCCGTTCCATCCTCTCCCAGGGTGCTTTGCGCTACGCTGCATTTCTACATGGAGAGGCGCGAAGCAGAACGTAATGGATGCCTGGTAGAGCTTGACGCCGTTCCCCAAAAACACGTTGACTTGTAGGCTCCCGAATTTATGACGTCACGAAAACGGTCATCTTCGAAGCCTGCGATCCCATAGGGCACTTCCGACGTCATGCTGACGTTCGCGACCATAGCTCCATTGAAGTGACTGTGGCGTAAATTAACTTTGAATGGCGCAAACTGTCATTGACCCTCGTATTTATGTCCAGGTTCAGAAAGGGCACATGCATAGACTTCTATTGATTTTATGCCCAGAAAGGGCACATGCATAGACTTCTATTGATTTTATGCCCTTTGTGACGTCAGAAAGGGGACGTAGACACATGGATTACGATTCCAAAAATATACAGTGGACACATGCGCCTATTGTCCTTTGACCTCTGAGTGCAACATCCGGGTCCTTTGTGATGTCATTTTTGACGACACTTTTTTATCCGGTAGTTATGCGCATGCGCAGGGGTCAAAGGTCAGTTCCGGCCTCGTGAACGTAACCGAAAATGAAGTCACAAACGACCCGGATGTTGCACTCAGAGATCAAAGGTCAATAGGCGTCTGTGTCCACTAAAATTACTGCTGACCCTCCCACAACAGAGTAGTGATAAACGTGTGCCGAGATATTGCATTTCATTGGATTTGATGGGCAAATGAGCTATGATGGTCTCACTCGATTAAATAGATACAATCTCAGTTATCACCCCCTTGAACCTACCCGTATGCATAGTTAAAATTACTTGTGTCTATCTGAATTAGATGGAGCATGGAGCCTACTATAGTAGGCTCCATGGATGGAGCGACTCCCCAGTGACGTCATAGTGATATCATTGAGACCGAAAGATATGCACATTATACTGATCAAATAAGGCGGACAATTATTTACAAATTGTAGTCACATAACTCAACATGACTGACAATTGTTTTCAAATTATAATCACGAGGCTTCTTCCCCAGGAATTGTTTTTCAGAATTTTAATCTTAAGGCATTTGTGCTCATTTTGCAACAATCACGGGCGAAAAGTGGCAGGGGTGGGTGAGCAGTGGGGTGGGGATTCGAATGGAAACCTATAGTCGGGCCCTAAAATTCTCTCATCTAAGCCTTTAAGGGAGTAGAGGACGTTCATTTCCCTGCTCTTATGGGGCTACAACATGGTGATTTGTCAGATTTTTCAAAACAAGCTGAATTTCCTAACAAAAGTACGTAGACATCTCAAAATGGAATAAAAATCAACAAAAGACACAAAACAACCATTTATGCGTTCTACTGGTGGGTCGATAGTGTGATGGGAGGGACCAAAAAATTGGCATTTCAAATTCAACGGTTGGAGGGTGCAAAGTGTTCCATAGGTTAAAAATTATTCCTCTGGAATACCCCCAAATTCACTCCTATTCACTTTCAACAAAAAGAAAACTTCTGAATGGCTAATAATTGGAACTTCAATAATATTCTCCACACCCACCCCGATTCCCCACCCCCACCCCCTCCTGGAAATAGGACTGAAAAGGCTCAGTTTATCTGTTATACCGCTAATATTTTCTAAGAAAGTATGGTGTCCCCCTGTTTTTATTACATATTTAACAAGCACTATATGTGTTTAGTATTATATAGCAAAATGGGAAAAATTTGACCTTGGCAAGTTTGATTTATTGAGCATCAAAGAAGAAAAAATCCAAATTTCCCTATGTATTCAGTGTTATGGCTTTTAAGTGGTATACATGCTTTTGGCTACCATATTTTTTTAACGAGTATGGTGACCCCCTATTTTTTTTCCATGGATCATCTTCTCCTAACCTGATGAAAAAATTCTGAAATTTAAAAAAAAATTCAACCTCTAGAAATGAACGTCCTCTACTCCCTTAAAGAGCATTAAAACAAACACAGCATAGAGCAAACTGAAATTTTTTTTTCTGAAGTTTACTTTTACATTCACGGATATTAATTGTTGTATATAGATAGCCTAGAGAAGAAGATAACAAATTGTTGTTGTGCTGTTGTTGATAGAATATTCAGTAGCATTAATACTTACCTTAACAGCTAACTTAACTCAGTCCACCGCCGCACAGCTTCTACTGAACGCCTCCCTTCCGTACTTATCATATTTAAAAACTAAGCCAGTTTGGACAGTGGGTGTGTCCAACAGTTTGAGAGCATGATTGACAGCATGTTTGTCTGAATGCTTTATTGAATCCAGGTCAGGTTTAATACTTTCGTTCTTTTCTGATTAAAATTTTGGTGAATGTATACTTTTGAACTGTTAACCCATTCCAGTGGACGAAATACTTCCAATATAAATTGGTAAACACAGCCAGAAAAAGGATGATTACCCTTTTATGGTGATGATGCCTGTTCATCACCCTTTAAATTGATGGCCAATGTCCCCACCCTTTTAAGGCGATGACCCAGGTCCAGGGTGATAGCCATTGCCATTTTAGGGCGATGACCTAAACATTTGCACTCAATGGTGATCACCCTTTTAGGGTGATAGCCGTCACCCTTTTAAGGTGACAGCCATTACCCTTTTAAGGTAATGGTGGAAAATGTGATGGCTCTAACCATTTTTCTGGCTGTGAGGGGATTTATCAGGCGAGCCAACCCAAAAAGATCGTATTTAAGTGAGTGTACGAGCTTTTTCGGTTTGCAAACCTGATCAATCCCCTACTACACCGCATAATGACTGATGACTTATTTATCACCTTCGTCTGACAATGCTCATTCTCTTCATGAATGCTCCAAAAACTTCCCTTCACGCTTTATGCCGTTGTAGGAACATCGCAACAGCCGGTCGCAATGCGAGGTTAAGGGTCGACATGACGGGCCTTAACATCAGAATTGTTCTTGCGATGTTAAGGGTCGACCATGTCGATATTTTGGCACTTTGCGATGTTAGGTGTCGACATCACCATGTTCTAGGCTGTTTGCTGAAGTCAAAACAGATGAAACTAAGGAAAATCCACCAATGATTCAATCAGATGAACGTGAAATTTCTCATCATAAAATCCGGGGAACTCAAATTTATTAGCTCAGATGACAAAATCGCCAAATAATATGCAGACACACCTACTCTATCAATTCTTCGTTATTTTAATGAATTTAAAGGCTGATCAAAGGATGTGTGATGGTTACCCGAGAATAACTCCTTCGGGTGTGACGGTGGTGAACATGATTTTCATTTGAAAGTGAAACGGCTGAAATTGATTATGTACTGTAAAAATGCTGAAGTTTCATATCATATGGTGATGGTCATTTGTTCTAAACTGGTTTCATTCAAGTTTGAAAACGGTCGGATGTGCTTTTTCGACATTTTAGAGACATTTTCTAGAGGGATTCCCCTTAATTTATATATAAAATATGACACCTCAAACAAAAACAATTTGTGTGTATTTATTACCACACTGCTTAGTGTTACTATCGTTTAAAATATCATTCTGGTTTGAGATGTCATATTTCATCAAAATTAAAAAGTGTGCAAACGCTCGGCGTGTATTCTACCAGTAACATTATGTGGGCAAGTAAAACATGCATTGTAGTAGACGTCCCCGTAGTCCAGTTGTTAGGCTGTTCGCTTTCGAAAGCAGTACTAGTGTGGCGACCAGTTTGTTGAGCTATACATTTCGTGGGCGAATCTACGGGGGGGGGGGGGGTCGTGAAACAAAAACAATTTTTTTTTTTTGGAGGAATCAGCGAACCCTGGGATTCCACGTAGAAATAATGTCTTGAAATGATATGTAAATTAAATGAATGTGGGTTATGTAATTAGAGTATCTATATGTGTATTAAACAGACCATCATCTATTCATGTAGTTTGTGAGTGTACTATTTAAGTTGGAGTTTGAATATGTATCTAAATCAGATATTATCGCCGCGAGCGCACCACGTGTAGTGGTGTGTTATAGGCCTGTTTTGTTTGTGTTAAACCAGAAGTGGATGAAACTCATCCACTTCTGGTTAAACCAGGAAGTCAAATGGTGTCAGGCATATTCTTCAATATCGATGCGTGTTTATGCGAAACAAATGTGAAAATAGAACAATAAATCTACCTACATTGTGTTCAGATTTATTTCCGGGAAAACGCGTAAAACGCATCTCCCGCAACCTGGAACCCCGGAGCTTCCGGGGCCTAGGCGGCCCCTGGACCCTCGCCTGTCAGGCTGTGAGGATCGCTTATTTTAGCTTTGTGTAAATGAATTGCTTGGGCAATGTATCGCGATCAACGACAACACAGCGGTTGATGTCAGCCAATCAGCAAAAGCAACATCCTGCACATATTGACCAATCAGATCACTTAAGTACCGCGACCATGGCGACCGTGACAACAGATTCGAAAACACCATAGCTTGTGCGATACCCAGTGGCAGATGAACATGCACCTTTTCAACAACCATGAACATTAATAAATAGAAAGGAAACATAGTTTAAAACAAAATCTATTTGAAGAGAAAATAAACCCATTCATCTAGCATCACACGTCCAACAGGCCAGGCAAATGTAGGAAACACTGAAACTTCAAAGGCGGTCCGCGATGTCATTGTATCCGACCTCATCTTCCCACTGAAGGACTTGAATTGGGTTAAAACACACGGATTTCTATAAAATTTCACTGGTCTATCCATTAATATTTTATTGTTATGCGAGCTCGGATTAAATATTTTACATTCGGTATCAGCGAATAGTTTAGCAGCGAAAGTAAAACCCAAACGTATTTTACCATCAGCGCAGTTTTTCTAGGTCACGTACATGTCACTGGAGCGTGGGCGGAACGCGGTTTGCTATGCAAGTTGGTCAAGGGTTCGCCTTTGGCTCACAAATAGGAACCTTGACGTGGTGAAGATGGGTTTCTTATCCTCATGGAAATGAAGTTGTAAATTATACCCTTGAACTACTAGGACTACGTAACTGTAATAAGTATCATTATCACGGAGTGTCTCATTCGTGAAGTATAAAAAGTAAGAAATTTGAGTCAACAATTCTTAAAAAGCAGTCATGAGCCAGGCCCGAGGAAAAAAGGGAACCAAACAGGGTCGACCAAGAAGAACAACCAGGTCCAAGCTTGATCAACCACAACAAAAAATTACGTTTGGACATGTAAATTATGTTTCAAGAATTTGCGAACGATAATGACAAACTAATTGCGTGAGAAAATGTGAAAAGCGTTTTTGTTTATTGTTGCAACCTTGAATACCAGAGCCATCCGTAAAGCGACCACTGCTGGTGGCGAGATAGGTTATTGTTGTAAGTGTGCCGACAAAAGTGACTCTGTGTACAATGTGATGAATTCTCAGCAAGATTTACACGAGTGGTTCTGTGATAATTGCGAGAAGGAAGCTCTCCAATCCGTGAAACTGGACCAACAGTTAATTGGGGGAACGAGGTGCAAAATCCATGGAGCAGTCTCAACAGCGCGCCGTCAATATTGAGAAACAAATGGCATTTAAAGGCAGACAAAGCGAAAGTCGAAGAACTTGCTGCACGTAATAGCCAACGCAGGGATAATATAATGGGCTCGGCAAAAAACATTTTAGTCATCAACCCAAAGTAGATTTGTTGGTTTCTGAGTCACAGGAGGTTAAAAAAGCGCAAAACGTTAATTATTTGTGACACACCAGAAATGGAACAAATTCTAGTCGAGGATCAAGTTAGAGAGCTGTCGATCTGATGAACTACACATTGCAAGGAAGCCCAAAATCGTGCATAGAATTGGTGATAAGCTTGAACGACTCCAGTAGTAATATAAGGACCGACGGCACTTCCCATACAAACCACGCCAGTCGGATGGTCAACGTAGTCCCCAAAACGTCCACGCAAATGCCCATTTTGTACTACTCCAAGACTGTGACAGTGCATGCGCATATTGAAGGCACTTCCGATACAAACCAGCCAGTCGAACTCTACTCCATGTTGATATTAATGGCATATTGATGGCACTACCACTACTTCCACTTCCACTACCACCCAACCGGACTCTACTCCACGAGCCCTTCAATATAATACCCCAAACGACCCATTTGGACCAGGGATGGTCCATCTCAACCCTTGAACCCAACTCAAATACCCTTTTCTACTACTCCACCACTGTGCGCTGATTGCGTAGTTCCACTACAAACCGCACCAGTCGGACTCTCCCCAACGAGCGCGTCCATATGATACCCTGCACGATCTATTTGGACCATGGATGGTCCATCACGTCCCCAAAACGTCCACCCAAAATGCCCTTTTTCTAATACTATCCGACTGCGCATGCGCAGATTGACGGAACTTCCACAAACAACCACCCCAGTCCATCATCCGTCATGGTTCGTCTGACAAAGCCGAGCCATGACAAAAGACGAATTCACCAGGACTAAGACCAGTCTTTTGTGAAAAGATTTTCCGAACAGTCTTCGTGACCTCATATCTGAGCAAATTACAAGCCAGGCAATGTATCGTATATTTCATCCCCTTTGAACTCGGTTGCATGTAGCCGTGATTGCCGTGAGTGGAACGACGCCAACGTGTCGTTCCCTCGATCACGTCAAAGAGATCTTTCTACAGCCTATTCTCATTATAAACTCGGCTTTTCTGCGAACACGGCGAAGCACGATCTAACGTTCATTGGCTGTTATTTCAAACGGACTGTCCGAGTAATAACAAGCAGCCAGAGGATGCTAGGTACCCCGCCAAAATGGCAGCAATATTTATAAGCGCTGTCGGTTTCAGAAGATATTCATGAGGATGGCAACAGCTACTTCACAGGCGTAAGAAGCAGAGGGGTCTTTCCACCTTCCCAGATTTTGAGATCAACTCCAAATGGCTGACTGAATGTTGATTGCTACTGTAATATATTTTCTTTACCATGTAGCATGAAAATTATGTAACCGAAATGCAACCCCAAGAGACAACTCATGGCATATTATCTGCAAACTAAATTTGACAAGAATATGAAGGCATCCTCAACCTATTGCCCAGAAATCAAATTTAGACTTTGCCACAAGGAGTCACCACCTGTAGGTGCAAGCAGGCAAAACACAATCCCAAATGACATCTCATGTCATGGTATCGGCATATGAACTTTGAGACTCTGAAGAGGGGTCCTCAAGTTATTGCCGGTACTAGATGCCCACCGGTGTTCATGTTATTTGGGGCGGGTCACATATGAATACAAAATTTGAGAATAATCTGATGAGCAGTTGCCAAATTATTGCCCGGAAACAAATTTTTCCACCAGGAGACGCCACCTGTAGGCAGAAGCGGGAAAAATACAATCCCAAGGAACATGGTATCGTGGGGACATCTGCATACCAAATTTGAGAAGAATCCGATGAGGGTCCTCAAGTTATTGCCCAGAAACCAAATTTAGATTTTGACACCAGGTGACGCCACCTCTAGGCGCAAGTCAGTGAAATGCATTATCAAGCGACATCTTATATCACGGTACATTCATACAAAATTTGAAAAGAATCCGATGGTCAGTTCTCAAGTTATTACCCGGAAATGAATTTGTGATGTTGCCACCAGGTGGCGCCACCTGTGAATGCAAGTGAGCGAAAGGCAATCCCAAGCAACAGCTCCTGGCATGGTAAATGCATGCCAAATTTGAGAAGAATCCGATGAGCCACAACGTTTCTCATGTTACCCAGAAAGGTACATATGTAGGATATTTCAAAGAAATTCGACCAAGTGTTTCTAAGTTATCACTTGCAGCATGGAATAATGGAATGAACTCTAGTGGCGCCACCTCCGGGTGGATTTTGCTGAAACGCATCACCAACGGTGTTTTGTCGCAGGGAATGCATTTACCAAATTTCGAAGAAATCCGACAAATTATTCGAAAGTTATCGCTCGCGAAGGATTTGAACAAACATGAACGGACATGCATTAAAGATTGGAACAAGACCCAGTGTCGCCACCTACAGGCGGATCTTGCTGAAACGTAATACCAGCGACGTCTTGTCGCAAAGAATGCAGATGCCAAATTTCGGAGGAATCCGACAAAGCATTTAGGAGTTATCGCTTACGCAGTATTTGCACGGACATGCACTAAATATTGGAACAAGACCCAGTGGCGCCACCTACAGGCGGATCTTGCTGAAACATAATACCAACAGACGACTTGTCGCAAAGAATGCAGATGCCAAATTTCGGAGGAATCCGACAAAGCATTTAGGAGTTATCGCTTATAAAGCATTTGCACGAACATCCACGGACATGCACTAAAGATTGGAACAAGAGCCAGTGGCGCCACCTACAGGCGGATCTTGCTGAAACGTAATACCACCAGACGTCTTGTCGCAAAGAATGCAGATGCCAAATTTCGGAGGAATCCGACAAAGCATTTAGGAGTTATCGCTTACGAAGTATTTGCACGGACATGCACGGACATGCACTAAAGATTGGAACAAGACCCAGTGGCGCCACCTACAGGCGGATCTTGCTGAAACGTAATACCAAGAGACGTCTTGTTGCACAGAATGCAGATGCCAAATTTCGGAGGAATCCGACAAAGCATTTAGAAGTTATTGCTTACGAAGTATTTGCACGGACATGTCCGTGCATGCACGGACACATAGAAGCAAGACCCCAGTGGCGCCACCTACAGGCGGATCTTGCTGAAACGTAATACCAAGAGACGTCTTGTCGCACAGAATGCAGATGCCAAATTTCGGAGGAATCCGACAAAGCATTTAGAAGTTATTGCTTACGAACTATTTGCACGGACATGTCCGTGCATGCACGGACACAACGAAGCAAGAACCATTTTAAAGTCCCCGGCCGCGTTGCGGCGGGGGACAACTATATCGCCTAGATCTGCGCGCATGGGCTGGTACTGGGATGTCCCAGTTGGACTCTACTTCACGAGGGCTTCAAAACGAAACTCAACACGGCCCATTTGGACCACGGATAGTCCAGCTCGACCCCTAAAACGCCCACCCAAGACCTGCCTGTCCACTGCGCATGCGTGCCAGAACTTTTCAGCGAAATTCAACCAATAACCCCGAGACCCCTCCCATCGGACACTACAGTGTGAGACAGAAAAAAAAGATGGTCCCTTACTCTGTATTTCACAACAATTTTTGGCGAGTTTGCCGGAATGTTTCAAGTCCAAGTTTTTCATGAACCACTGTTATCTGCAGATGGTGCTCCAATCGACTCGACATATACGGGTGATTCGGCTGTGGGCGCGATTTTGCATGTTTCTACTGATGAGATCAAAAACGGTGGACGGATGGGCATGTGTACCGTCTGCGAAAGATATTGTACCATGATACAGGCTATTATATAATACTAATGGGTATATACAGCGTAGCCAATAATACAGGGTCTACCGTATTAATTTCGAATGTATTCACTGCCCTACACACGCCGTTCCATCCTCTCCCAGGGTGCTTTGCGCTACGCTGCATTTCTACATGGAGAGGCGCGAAGCAGAACGTAATGGATGCCTGGTAGAGCTTGACGCCGTTCCCCAAAAACACGTTGACTTGTAGGCTCCCGAATTTATGACGTCACGAAAACGGTCATCTTCGAAGCCTGCGATCCCATAGGGCACTTCCGACGTCATGCTGACGTTCGCGACCATAGCTCCATTGAAGTGACTGTGGCGTAAATTAACTTTGAATGGCGCAAACTGTCATTGACCCTCGTATTTATGTCCAGGTTCAGAAAGGGCACATGCATAGACTTCTATTGATTTTATGCCCTTTGTGACGTCAGAAAGGGGACGTAGACACATGGATTACGATATACAGTGGACACATGCGCCTATTGTCCTTTGACCTCTGAGTGCAACATCCGGGTCCTTTGTGATGTCATTTTTGACGACACTTTTTTATCCGGTAGTTATGCGCATGCGCAGGGGTCAAAGGTCAGTTCCGGCCTCGTGAACGTAACCGAAAATGAAGTCACAAACGACCCGGATGTTGCACTCAGAGATCAAAGGTCAATAGGCGTCTGTGTCCACTAAAATTACTGCTGACCCTCCCACAACAGAGTAGTGATAAACGTGTGCCGAGATATTGCATTTCATTGGATTTGATGGGCAAATGAGCTATGATGGTCTCACTCGATTAAATAGATACAATCCCAGTTATCACCCCCTTGAACCTACCCGTATGCATAGTTAAAATTACTTGTGTCTATCTGAATTAGATGGAGCATGGAGCCTACTATAGTAGGCTCCATGGATGGAGCGACTCCCCAGTGACGTCATAGTGATATCATTGAGACCGAAAGATATGCACATTATACTGATCAAATAAGGCGGACAATTATTTACAAATTGTAGTCACATAACTCAACATGACTGACAATTGTTTTCAAATTATAATCACGAGGCTTCTTCCCCAGGAATTGTTTTTCAGAATTTTAATCTTAAGGCATTTGTGCTCATTTTGCAACAATCACGGCCGAAAAGTGGCAGGGGTGGGTGAGCAGTGGGGTGGGGGTTCGAATGGAAACCTATAGTCGGGCCCTAAAATTCTCTCATCTAAGCCTTTAAAGAGCATTAAAACAAACACAGCATAGAGCAAACTGAAAATTTATTTTCTGAAGTTTACTTTTACATTCACGGATATTAATTGTTGTATATAGATAGCCTAGAGAAGAAGATAACAAATTGTTGTTGTGCTGTTGTTGATAGAATATTCAGTAGCATTAATACTTACCTTAACAGCTAACTTAACTCAGTCCACCGCCGCACAGCTTCTACTGAACGCCTCCCTTCCGTACTTATCATATTTAAAAACTAAGCCAGTTTGGACAGTGGGTGTGTCCAACAGTTTGAGAGCATGATTGACAGCATGTTTGTCTGAATGCTTTATTGAATCCAGGTCAGGTTTAATACTTTCGTTCTTTTCTGATTAAAATTTTGGTGAATGTATACTTTTGAACTGTTAACCCATTCCAGTGGACGAAATACTTCCAATATAAATTGGTAAACACAGCCAGAAAAAGGATGATTACCCTTTTATGGTGATGATGCCTGTTCATCACCCTTTAAATTGATGGCCAATGTCCCCACCCTTTTAAGGCGATGACCCAGGTCCAGGGTGATAGCCATTGCCATTTTAGGGCGATGACCTAAACATTTGCACTCAATGGTGATCACCCTTTTAAGGTGACAGCCATTACCCTTTTAAGGTAATGGTGGAAAATGTGATGGCTCTAACCATTTTTCTGACTGTGAGGGGATTTATCAGGCGAGCCAACCCAAAAAGATCGTATTTAAGTGAGTGTACGAGCTTTTTCGGTTTGCAAACCTGATCAATCCCCTACTACACCGCATAATGACTGATGACTTATTTATCACCTTCGTCTGACAATGCTCATTCTCTTCATGAATGCTCCAAAAACTTCCCTTCACGCTTTATGCCGTTGTAGGAACATCGCAACAGCCGGTCGCAATGCGAGGTTAAGGGTCGACATGACGGGCCTTAACATCAGAATTGTTCTTGCGATGTTAAGGGTCGACCATGTCGATATTTTGGCACTTTGCGATGTTAGGTGTCGACATCACCATGTTCTAGGCTGTTTGCTGAAGTCAAAACAGATGAAACTAAGGAAAATCCACCAATGATTCAATCAGATGAACGTGAAATTTCTCATCATAAAATCCGGGGAACTCAAATTTATTAGCTCAGATGACAAAATCGCCAAATAATATGCAGACACACCTACTCTATCAATTCTTCGTTATTTTAATGAATTTAAAGGCTGATCAAAGGATGTGTGATGGTTACCCGAGAATAACTCCTTCGGGTGTGACGGTGGTGAACATGATTTTCATTTGAAAGTGAAACGGCTGAAATTGATTATGTACTGTAAAAATGCTGAAGTTTCATATCATATGGTGATGGTCATTTGTTCTAAACTGGTTTCATTCAAGTTTGAAAACGGTCGGATGTGCTTTTTCGACATTTTAGAGACATTTTCTAGAGGGATTCCCCTTAATTTATATATAAAATATGACACCTCAAACAAAAACAATTTGTGTGTATTTATTACCACACTGCTTAGTGTTACTATCGTTTAAAATATCATTCTGGTTTGAGATGTCATATTTCATCAAAATTAAAAAGTGTGCAAACGCTCGGCGTGTATTCTACCAGTAACATTATGTGGGCAAGTAAAACATGCATTGTAGTAGACGTCCCCGTAGTCCAGTTGTTAGGCTGTTCGCTTTCGAAAGCAGTACTAGTGTGGCGACCAGTTTGTTGAGCTATACATTTCGTGGGCGAATCTACGGGGGGGGGGGGGGGCCGGTGGGTCGTGAAACAAAAACAATTTTTTTTTTTTGGAGGAATCAGCGAACCCTGGGATTCCACGTAGAAATAATGTCTTGAAATGATATGTAAATTAAATGAATGTGGGTTATGTAATTAGAGTATCTATATGTGTATTAAACAGACCATCATCTATTCATGTAGTTTGTGAGTGTACTATTTAAGTTGGAGTTTGAATATGTATCTAAATCAGATATTATCGCCGCGAGCGCACCACGTGTAGTGGTGTGTTATAGGCCTGTTTTGTTTGTGTTAAACCAGAAGTGGATGAAACTCATCCACTTCTGGTTAAACCAGGAAGTCAAATGGTGTCAGGCATATTCTTCAATATCGATGCGTGTTTATGCGAAACAAATGTGAAAATAGAACAATAAATCTACCTACATTGTGTTCAGATTTATTTCCGGGAAAACGCGTAAAACGCATCTCCCGCAACCTGGAACCCCGGAGCTTCCGGGGCCTAGGCGGCCCCTGGACCCTCGCCTGTCAGGCTGTGAGGATCGCTTATTTTAGCTTTGTGTAAATGAATTGCTTGGGCAATGTATCGCGATCAACGACAACACAGCGGTTGATGTCAGCCAATCAGCAAAAGCAACATCCTGCACATATTGACCAATCAGATCACTTAAGTACCGCGACCATGGCGACCGTGACAACAGATTCGAAAACACCATAGCTTGTGCGATACCCAGTGGCAGATGAACATGCACCTTTTCAACAACCATGAACATTAATAAATAGAAAGGAAACATAGTTTAAAACAAAATCTATTTGAAGAGAAAATAAACCCATTCATCTAGCATCACACGTCCAACAGGCCAGGCAAATGTAGGAAACACTGAAACTTCAAAGGCGGTCCGCGATGTCATTGTATCCGACCTCATCTTCCCACTGAAGGACTTGAATTGGGTTAAAACACACGGATTTCTATAAAATTTCACTGGTCTATCCATTAATATTTTATTGTTATGCGAGCTCGGATTAAATATTTTACATTCGGTATCAGCGAATAGTTTAGCAGCGAAAGTAAAACCCAAACGTATTTTACCATCAGCGCAGTTTTTCTAGGTCACGTACATGTCACTGGAGCGTGGGCGGAACGCGGTTTGCTATGCAAGTTGGTCAAGGGTTCGCCTTTGGCTCACAAATAGGAACCTTGACGTGGTGAAGATGGGTTTCTTATCCTCATGGAAATGAAGTTGTAAATTATACCCTTGAACTACTAGGACTACGTAACTGTAATAAGTATCATTATCACGGAGTGTCTCATTCGTGAAGTATAAAAAGTAAGAAATTTGAGTCAACAATTCTTAAAAAGCAGTCATGAGCCAGGCCCGAGGAAAAAAGGGAACCAAACAGGGTCGACCAAGAAGAACAACCAGGTCCAAGCTTGATCAACCACAACAAAAAATTACGTTTGGACATGTAAATTATGTTTCAAGAATTTGCGAACGATAATGACAAACTAATTGCGTGAGAAAATGTGAAAAGCGTTTTTGTTTATTGTTGCAACCTTGAATACCAGAGCCATCCGTAAAGCGACCACTGCTGGTGGCGAGATAGGTTATTGTTGTAAGTGTGCCGACAAAAGTGACTCTGTGTACAATGTGATGAATTCTCAGCAAGATTTACACGAGTGGTTCTGTGATAATTGCGAGAAGGAAGCTCTCCAATCCGTGAAACTGGACCAACAGTTAATTGGGGGAACGAGGTGCAAAATCCATGGAGCAGTCTCAACAGCGCGCCGTCAATATTGAGAAACAAATGGCATTTAAAGGCAGACAAAGCGAAAGTCGAAGAACTTGCTGCACGTAATAGCCAACGCAGGGATAATATAATGGGCTCGGCAAAAAACATTTTAGTCATCAACCCAAAGTAGATTTGTTGGTTTCTGAGTCACAGGAGGTTAAAAAAGCGCAAAACGTTAATTATTTGTGACACACCAGAAATGGAACAAATTCTAGTCGAGGATCAAGTTAGAGAGCTGTCGATCTGATGAACTACACATTGCAAGGAAGCCCAAAATCGTGCATAGAATTGGTGATAAGCTTGAACGACTCCAGTAGTAATATAAGGACCGACGGCACTTCCCATACAAACCACGCCAGTCGGATGGTCAACGTAGTCCCCAAAACGTCCAAGCAAATGCCCATTTTGTACTACTCCAAGACTGTGACAGTGCATGCGCATATTGAAGGCACTTCCGATACAAACCAGCCAGTCGAACTCTACTCCATGTTGATATTAATGGCATATTGATGGCACTACCACTACTTCCACTTCCACTACCACCCAACCGGACTCTACTCCACGAGCCCTTCAATATAATACCCCAAACGACCCATTTGGACCAGGGATGGTCCATCTCAACCCTTGAACCCAACTCAAATACCCTTTTCTACTACTCCACCACTGTGCGCTGATTGCGTAGTTCCACTACAAACCGCACCAGTCGGACTCTCCCCAACGAGCGCGTCCATATGATACCCTGCACGATCTATTTGGACCATGGATGGTCCATCACGTCCCCAAAACGTCCACCCAAAATGCCCTTTTTCTAATACTATCCGACTGCGCATGCGCAGATTGACGGAACTTCCACAAACAACCACCCCAGTCCATCATCCGTCATGGTTCGTCTGACAAAGCCGAGCCATGACAAAAGACGAATTCACCAGGACTAAGACCAGTCTTTTGTGAAAAGATTTTCCGAACAGTCTTCGTGACCTCATATCTGAGCAAATTACAAGCCAGGCAATGTATCGTATATTTCATCCCCTTTGAACTCGGTTGCATGTAGCCGTGATTGCCGTGAGTGGAACGACGCCAACGTGTCGTTCCCTCGATCACGTCAAAGAGATCTTTCTACAGCCTATTCTCATTATAAACTCGGCTTTTCTGCGAACACGGCGAAGCACGATCTAACGCCGTCCGTTCATTGGCTGTTATTTCAAACGGACTGTCCGAGTAATAACAAGCAGCCAGAGGATGCTAGGTCCCCCGCCAAAATGGCAGCAATATTTATAAGCGCTGTCGGTTTCAGAAGATATTCATGAGGATGGCAACAGCTACTTCACAGGCGTAAGAAGCAGAGGGGTCTTTCCACCTTCCCAGGTTTTGAGATCAACTCCAAATGGCTGACTGAATGTTGATTGCTACTGTAATATATTTTCTTTACCATGTAGCATGAAAATTATGTAACCGAAATGCAACCCCAAGAGACAACTCATGGCATATTATCTGCAAACTAAATTTGACAAGAATATGAAGGCATCCTCAACCTATTGCCCAGAAATCAAATTTAGACTTTGCCACAAGGAGTCACCACCTGTAGGTGCAAGCAGGCAAAACACAATCCCAAATGACATCTCATGTCATGGTATCGGCATATGAACTTTGAGACTCTGAAGAGGGGTCCTCAAGTTATTGCCGGTACTAGATGCCCACCGGTGTTCATGTTATTTGGGGCGGGTCACATATGAATACAAAATTTGAGAATAATCTGATGAGCAGTTGCCAAATTATTGCCCGGAAACAAATTTTTCCACCAGGAGACGCCACCTGTAGGCAGAAGTGGGAAAAATACAATCCCAAGGAACATGGTATCGTGGGGACATCTGCATACCAAATTTGAGAAGAATCCGATGAGGGTCCTCAAGTTATTGCCCAGAAACCAAATTTAGATTTTGACACCAGGTGACGCCACCTCTAGGCGCAAGTCAGTGAAATGCATTATCAAGCGACATCTTATGTCACGGTACATTCATACAAAATTTGAAAAGAATCCGATGGTCAGTTCTCAAGTTATTACCCGGAAATGAATTTGTGATGTTGCCACCAGGTGGCGCCACCTGTGAGTGCAAGTGAGCGAAAGGCAATCCCAAGCAACAGCTCCTGGCATGGTAAATGCATGCCAAATTTGAGAAGAATCCGATGAGCCACAACGTTTCTCATGTTACCCAGAAAGGTACATATGTAGGATATTTCAAAGAAATTCGACCAAGTGTTTCTAAGTTATCACTTGCAGCATGGAATAATGGAATGAACTCTAGTGGCGCCACCTCCGGGTGGATTTTGCTGAA
Organism: Hanleya hanleyi; assembly: GCA_036873755.1. Lineage (NCBI taxonomy): Eukaryota > Metazoa > Mollusca > Polyplacophora > Lepidopleurida > Hanleyidae > Hanleya > Hanleya hanleyi. The sequence continues at coordinate 24,288 of JAVTVY010009649.1, forward strand.
ACGCATCACCAACGGTGTTTTGTCGCAGGGAATGCATTTACCAAATTTCGAAGAAATCCGACAAATTATTCGAAAGTTATCGCTCGCGAAGGATTTGAACAAACATGAACGGACATGCATTAAAGATTGGAACAAGACCCAGTGTCGCCACCTACAGGCGGATCTTGCTGAAACGTAATACCAGCGACGTCTTGTCGCAAAGAATGCAGATGCCAAATTTCGGAGGAATCCGACAAAGCATTTAGGAGTTATCGCTTACGCAGTATTTGCACGGACATGCACTAAATATTGGAACAAGACCCAGTGGCGCCACCTACAGGCGGATCTTGCTGAAACATAATACCAACAGACGACTTGTCGCAAAGAATGCAGATGCCAAATTTCGGAGGAATCCGACAAAGCATTTAGGAGTTATCGCTTATAAAGCATTTGCACGAACATCCACGGACATGCACTAAAGATTGGAACAAGACCAGTGGCGCCACCTACAGGCGGATCTTGCTGAAACGTAATACCACCAGACGTCTTGTCGCAAAGAATGCAGATGCCAAATTTCGGAGGAATCCGACAAAGCATTTAGGAGTTATCGCTTACGAAGTATTTGCACGGACATGCACGGACATGCACTAAAGATTGGAACAAGACCCAGTGGCGCCACCTACAGGCGGATCTTGCTGAAACGTAATACCAAGAGACGTCTTGTTGCACAGAATGCAGATGCCAAATTTCGGAGGAATCCGACAAAGCATTTAGAAGTTATTGCTTACGAAGTATTTGCACGGACATGTCCGTGCATGCACGGACACATAGAAGCAAGACCCCAGTGGCGCCACCTACAGGCGGATCTTGCTGAAACGTAATACCAAGAGACGTCTTGTCGCACAGAATGCAGATGCCAAATTTCGGAGGAATCCGACAAAGCATTTAGAAGTTATTGCTTACGAACTATTTGCACGGACATGTCCGTGCATGCACGGACACAACGAAGCAAGAACCATTTTAAAGTCCCCGGCCGCGTTGCGGCGGGGGACAACTATATCGCCTAGATCTGCGCGCATGGGCTGGTACTGGGATGCCCCAGTTGGACTCTACTTCACGAGGGCTTCAAAACGAAACTCAACACGGCCCATTTGGACCACGGATAGTCCAGCTCGACCCCTAAAACGCCCACCCAAGACCTGCCTGTCCACTGCGCATGCGTGCCAGAACTTTTCAGCGAAATTCAACCAATAACCCCGAGACCCCTCCCATCGGACACTACAGTGTGAGACAGAAAAAAAAGATGGTCCCTTACTCTGTATTTCACAACAATTTTTGGCGAGTTTGCCGGAATGTTTCAAGTCCAAGTCCAAGTTTTTCATGAACCACTGTTATCTGCAGATGGTGCTCCAATCGACTCGACATATACGGGTGATTCGGCTGTGGGCGCGATTTTGCATGTTTCTACTGATGAGATCAAAAACGGTGGACGGATGGGCATGTGTACCGTCTGCGAAAGATATTGTACCATGATACAGGCTATTATATAATACTAATGGGTATATACAGCGTAGCCAATAATACAGGGTCTACCGTATTAATTTCGAATGTATTCACTGCCCTACACACGCCGTTCCATCCTCTCCCAGGGTGCTTTGCGCTACGCTGCATTGAGAGGCGCGAAGCAGAACGTAATGGATGCCTGGTAGAGCTTGACGCCGTTCCCCAAAAACACGTTGACTTGTAGGCTCCCGAATTTATGACGTCACGAAAACGGTCATCTTCGAAGCCTGCGATCCCATAGGGCACTTCCGACGTCATGCTGACGTTCGCGACCATAGCTCCATTGAAGTGACTGTGGCGTAAATTAACTTTGAATGGCGCAAACTGTCATTGACCCTCGTATTTATGTCCAGGTTCAGAAAGGGCACATGCATAGACTTCTATTGATTTTATGCCCTTTGTGACGTCAGAAAGGGGACGTAGACACATGGATTACGATTCCAAAAATATACAGTGGACACATGCGCCTATTGTCCTTTGACCTCTGAGTGCAACATCCGGGTCCTTTGTGATGTCATTTTTGACGACACTTTTTTATCCGGTAGTTATGCGCATGCGCAGGGGTCAAAGGTCAGTTCCGGCCTCGTGAACGTAACCGAAAATGAAGTCACAAACGACCCGGATGTTGCACTCAGAGATCAAAGGTCAATAGGCGTCTGTGTCCACTAAAATTACTGCTGACCCTCCCACAACAGAGTAGTGATAAACGTGTGCCGAGATATTGCATTTCATTGGATTTGATGGGCAAATGAGCTATGATGGTCTCACTCGATTAAATAGATACAATCCCAGTTATCACCCCCTTGAACCTACCCGTATGCATAGTTAAAATTACTTGTGTCTATCTGAATTAGATGGAGCATGGAGCCTACTATAGTAGGCTCCATGGATGGAGCGACTCCCCAGTGACGTCATAGTGATATCATTGAGACCGAAAGATATGCACATTATACTGATCAAATAAGGCGGACAATTATTTACAAATTGTAGTCACATAACTCAACATGACTGACAATTGTTTTCAAATTATAATCACGAGGCTTCTTCCCCAGGAATTGTTTTTCAGAATTTTAATCTTAAGGCATTTGTGCTCATTTTGCAACAATCACGGCCGAAAAGTGGCAGGGGTGGGTGAGCAGTGGGGTGGGGGTTCGAATGGAAACCTATAGTCGGGCCCTAAAATTCTCTCATCTAAGCCTTTAAAGAGCATTAAAACAAACACAGCATAGAGCAAACTGAAAATTTATTTTCTGAAGTTTACTTTTACATTCACGGATATTAATTGTTGTATATAGATAGCCTAGAGAAGAAGATAACAAATTGTTGTTGTGCTGTTGTTGATAGAATATTCAGTAGCATTAATACTTACCTTAACAGCTAACTTAACTCAGTCCACCGCCGCACAGCTTCTACTGAACGCCTCCCTTCCGTACTTATCATATTTAAAAACTAAGCCAGTTTGGACAGTGGGTGTGTCCAACAGTTTGAGAGCATGATTGACAGCATGTTTGTCTGAATGCTTTATTGAATCCAGGTCAGGTTTAATACTTTCGTTCTTTTCTGATTAAAATTTTGGTGAATGTATACTTTTGAACTGTTAACCCATTCCAGTGGACGAAATACTTCCAATATAAATTGGTAAACACAGCCAGAAAAAGGATGATTACCCTTTTATGGTGATGATGCCTGTTCATCACCCTTTAAATTGATGGCCAATGTCCCCACCCTTTTAAGGCGATGACCCAGGTCCAGGGTGATAGCCATTGCCATTTTAGGGCGATGACCTAAACATTTGCACTCAATGGTGATCACCCTTTTAAGGTGACAGCCATTACCCTTTTAAGGTAATGGTGGAAAATGTGATGGCTCTAACCATTTTTCTGACTGTGAGGGGATTTATCAGGCGAGCCAACCCAAAAAGATCGTATTTAAGTGAGTGTACGAGCTTTTTCGGTTTGCAAACCTGATCAATCCCCTACTACACCGCATAATGACTGATGACTTATTTATCACCTTCGTCTGACAATGCTCATTCTCTTCATGAATGCTCCAAAAACTTCCCTTCACGCTTTATGCCGTTGTAGGAACATCGCAACAGCCGGTCGCAATGCGAGGTTAAGGGTCGACATGACGGGCCTTAACATCAGAATTGTTCTTGCGATGTTAAGGGTCGACCATGTCGATATTTTGGCACTTTGCGATGTTAGGTGTCGACATCACCATGTTCTAGGCTGTTTGCTGAAGTCAAAACAGATGAAACTAAGGAAAATCCACCAATGATTCAATCAGATGAACGTGAAATTTCTCATCATAAAATCCGGGGAACTCAAATTTATTAGCTCAGATGACAAAATCGCCAAATAATATGCAGACACACCTACTCTATCAATTCTTCGTTATTTTAATGAATTTAAAGGCTGATCAAAGGATGTGTGATGGTTACCCGAGAATAACTCCTTCGGGTGTGACGGTGGTGAACATGATTTTCATTTGAAAGTGAAACGGCTGAAATTGATTATGTACTGTAAAAATGCTGAAGTTTCATATCATATGGTGATGGTCATTTGTTCTAAACTGGTTTCATTCAAGTTTGAAAACGGTCGGATGTGCTTTTTCGACATTTTAGAGACATTTTCTAGAGGGATTCCCCTTAATTTATATATAAAATATGACACCTCAAACAAAAACAATTTGTGTGTATTTATTACCACACTGCTTAGTGTTACTATCGTTTAAAATATCATTCTGGTTTGAGATGTCATATTTCATCAAAATTAAAAAGTGTGCAAACGCTCGGCGTGTATTCTACCAGTAACATTATGTGGGCAAGTAAAACATGCATTGTAGTAGACGTCCCCGTAGTCCAGTTGTTAGGCTGTTCGCTTTCGAAAGCAGTACTAGTGTGGCGACCAGTTTGTTGAGCTATACATTTCGTGGGCGAATCTACGGGGGGCCGGTGGGTCGTGAAACAAAAACAATTTTTTTTTTTTGGAGGAATCAGCGAACCCTGGGATTCCACGTAGAAATAATGTCTTGAAATGATATGTAAATTAAATGAATGTGGGTTATGTAATTAGAGTATCTATATGTGTATTAAACAGACCATCATCTATTCATGTAGTTTGTGAGTGTACTATTTAAGTTGGAGTTTGAATATGTATCTAAATCAGATATTATCGCCGCGAGCGCACCACGTGTAGTGGTGTGTTATAGGCCTGTTTTGTTTGTGTTAAACCAGAAGTGGATGAAACTCATCCACTTCTGGTTAAACCAGGAAGTCAAATGGTGTCAGGCATATTCTTCAATATCGATGCGTGTTTATGCGAAACAAATGTGAAAATAGAACAATAAATCTACCTACATTGTGTTCAGATTTATTTCCGGGAAAACGCGTAAAACGCATCTCCCGCAACCTGGAACCCCGGAGCTTCCGGGGCCTAGGCGGCCCCTGGACCCTCGCCTGTCAGGCTGTGAGGATCGCTTATTTTAGCTTTGTGTAAATGAATTGCTTGGGCAATGTATCGCGATCAACGACAACACAGCGGTTGATGTCAGCCAATCAGCAAAAGCAACATCCTGCACATATTGACCAATCAGATCACTTAAGTACCGCGACCATGGCGACCGTGACAACAGATTCGAAAACACCATAGCTTGTGCGATACCCAGTGGCAGATGAACATGCACCTTTTCAACAACCATGAACATTAATAAATAGAAAGGAAACATAGTTTAAAACAAAATCTATTTGAAGAGAAAATAAACCCATTCATCTAGCATCACACGTCCAACAGGCCAGGCAAATGTAGGAAACACTGAAACTTCAAAGGCGGTCCGCGATGTCATTGTATCCGACCTCATCTTCCCACTGAAGGACTTGAATTGGGTTAAAACACACGGATTTCTATAAAATTTCACTGGTCTATCCATTAATATTTTATTGTTATGCGAGCTCGGATTAAATATTTTACATTCGGTATCAGCGAATAGTTTAGCAGCGAAAGTAAAACCCAAACGTATTTTACCATCAGCGCAGTTTTTCTAGGTCACGTACATGTCACTGGAGCGTGGGCGGAACGCGGTTTGCTATGCAAGTTGGTCAAGGGTTCGCCTTTGGCTCACAAATAGGAACCTTGACGTGGTGAAGATGGGTTTCTTATCCTCATGGAAATGAAGTTGTAAATTATACCCTTGAACTACTAGGACTACGTAACTGTAATAAGTATCATTATCACGGAGTGTCTCATTCGTGAAGTATAAAAAGTAAGAAATTTGAGTCAACAATTCTTAAAAAGCAGTCATGAGCCAGGCCCGAGGAAAAAAGGGAACCAAACAGGGTCGACCAAGAAGAACAACCAGGTCCAAGCTTGATCAACCACAACAAAAAATTACGTTTGGACATGTAAATTATGTTTCAAGAATTTGCGAACGATAATGACAAACTAATTGCGTGAGAAAATGTGAAAAGCGTTTTTGTTTATTGTTGCAACCTTGAATACCAGAGCCATCCGTAAAGCGACCACTGCTGGTGGCGAGATAGGTTATTGTTGTAAGTGTGCCGACAAAAGTGACTCTGTGTACAATGTGATGAATTCTCAGCAAGATTTACACGAGTGGTTCTGTGATAATTGCGAGAAGGAAGCTCTCCAATCCGTGAAACTGGACCAACAGTTAATTGGGGGAACGAGGTGCAAAATCCATGGAGCAGTCTCAACAGCGCGCCGTCAATATTGAGAAACAAATGGCATTTAAAGGCAGACAAAGCGAAAGTCGAAGAACTTGCTGCACGTAATAGCCAACGCAGGGATAATATAATGGGCTCGGCAAAAAACATTTTAGTCATCAACCCAAAGTAGATTTGTTGGTTTCTGAGTCACAGGAGGTTAAAAAAGCGCAAAACGTTAATTATTTGTGACACACCAGAAATGGAACAAATTCTAGTCGAGGATCAAGTTAGAGAGCTGTCGATCTGATGAACTACACATTGCAAGGAAGCCCAAAATCGTGCATAGAATTGGTGATAAGCTTGAACGACTCCAGTAGTAATATAAGGACCGACGGCACTTCCCATACAAACCACGCCAGTCGGATGGTCAACGTAGTCCCCAAAACGTCCACGCAAATGCCCATTTTGTACTACTCCAAGACTGTGACAGTGCATGCGCATATTGAAGGCACTTCCGATACAAACCAGCCAGTCGAACTCTACTCCATGTTGATATTAATGGCATATTGATGGCACTACCACTACTTCCACTTCCACTACCACCCAACCGGACTCTACTCCACGAGCCCTTCAATATAATACCCCAAACGACCCATTTGGACCAGGGATGGTCCATCTCAACCCTTGAACCCAACTCAAATACCCTTTTCTACTACTCCACCACTGTGCGCTGATTGCGTAGTTCCACTACAAACCGCACCAGTCGGACTCTCCCCAACGAGCGCGTCCATATGATACCCTGCACGATCTATTTGGACCATGGATGGTCCATCACGTCCCCAAAACGTCCACCCAAAATGCCCTTTTTCTAATACTATCCGACTGCGCATGCGCAGATTGACGGAACTTCCACAAACAACCACCCCAGTCCATCATCCGTCATGGTTCGTCTGACAAAGCCGAGCCATGACAAAAGACGAATTCACCAGGACTAAGACCAGTCTTTTGTGAAAAGATTTTCCGAACAGTCTTCGTGACCTCATATCTGAGCAAATTACAAGCCAGGCAATGTATCGTATATTTCATCCCCTTTGAACTCGGTTGCATGTAGCCGTGATTGCCGTGAGTGGAACGACGCCAACGTGTCGTTCCCTCGATCACGTCAAAGAGATCTTTCTACAGCCTATTCTCATTATAAACTCGGCTTTTCTGCGAACACGGCGAAGCACGATCTAACGCCGTCCGTTCATTGGCTGTTATTTCAAACGGACTGTCCGAGTAATAACAAGCAGCCAGAGGATGCTAGGTCCCCCGCCAAAATGGCAGCAATATTTATAAGCGCTGTCGGTTTCAGAAGATATTCATGAGGATGGCAACAGCTACTTCACAGGCGTAAGAAGCAGAGGGGTCTTTCCACCTTCCCAGGTTTTGAGATCAACTCCAAATGGCTGACTGAATGTTGATTGCTACTGTAATATATTTTCTTTACCATGTAGCATGAAAATTATGTAACCGAAATGCAACCCCAAGAGACAACTCATGGCATATTATCTGCAAACTAAATTTGACAAGAATATGAAGGCATCCTCAACCTATTGCCCAGAAATCAAATTTAGACTTTGCCACAAGGAGTCACCACCTGTAGGTGCAAGCAGGCAAAACACAATCCCAAATGACATCTCATGTCATGGTATCGGCATATGAACTTTGAGACTCTGAAGAGGGGTCCTCAAGTTATTGCCGGTACTAGATGCCCACCGGTGTTCATGTTATTTGGGGCGGGTCACATATGAATACAAAATTTGAGAATAATCTGATGAGCAGTTGCCAAATTATTGCCCGGAAACAAATTTTTCCACCAGGAGACGCCACCTGTAGGCAGAAGTGGGAAAAATACAATCCCAAGGAACATGGTATCGTGGGGACATCTGCATACCAAATTTGAGAAGAATCCGATGAGGGTCCTCAAGTTATTGCCCAGAAACCAAATTTAGATTTTGACACCAGGTGACGCCACCTCTAGGCGCAAGTCAGTGAAATGCATTATCAAGCGACATCTTATGTCACGGTACATTCATACAAAATTTGAAAAGAATCCGATGGTCAGTTCTCAAGTTATTACCCGGAAATGAATTTGTGATGTTGCCACCAGGTGGCGCCACCTGTGAGTGCAAGTGAGCGAAAGGCAATCCCAAGCAACAGCTCCTGGCATGGTAAATGCATGCCAAATTTGAGAAGAATCCGATGAGCCACAACGTTTCTCATGTTACCCAGAAAGGTACATATGTAGGATATTTCAAAGAAATTCGACCAAGTGTTTCTAAGTTATCACTTGCAGCATGGAATAATGGAATGAACTCTAGTGGCGCCACCTCCGGGTGGATTTTGCTGAAACGCATCACCAACGGTGTTTTGTCGCAGGGAATGCATTTACCAAATTTCGAAGAAATCCGACAAATTATTCGAAAGTTATCGCTCGCGAAGGATTTGAACAAACATGAACGGACATGCATTAAAGATTGGAACAAGACCCAGTGTCGCCACCTACAGGCGGATCTTGCTGAAACGTAATACCAGCGACGTCTTGTCGCAAAGAATGCAGATGCCAAATTTCGGAGGAATCCGACAAAGCATTTAGGAGTTATCGCTTACGCAGTATTTGCACGGACATGCACTAAATATTGGAACAAGACCCAGTGGCGCCACCTACAGGCGGATCTTGCTGAAACATAATACCAACAGACGACTTGTCGCAAAGAATGCAGATGCCAAATTTCGGAGGAATCCGACAAAGCATTTAGGAGTTATCGCTTATAAAGCATTTGCACGAACATCCACGGACATGCACTAAAGATTGGAACAAGAGCCAGTGGCGCCACCTACAGGCGGATCTTGCTGAAACGTAATACCACCAGACGTCTTGTCGCAAAGAATGCAGATGCCAAATTTCGGAGGAATCCGACAAAGCATTTAGGAGTTATCGCTTACGAAGTATTTGCACGGACATGCACGGACATGCACGGACATGCACTAAAGATTGGAACAAGACCCAGTGGCGCCACCTACAGGCGGATCTTGCTGAAACGTAATACCAAGAGACGTCTTGTTGCACAGAATGCAGATGCCAAATTTCGGAGGAATCCGACAAAGCATTTAGAAGTTATTGCTTACGAAGTATTTGCACGGACATGTCCGTGCATGCACGGACACATAGAAGCAAGACCCCAGTGGCGCCACCTACAGGCGGATCTTGCTGAAACGTAATACCAAGAGACGTCTTGTCGCACAGAATGCAGATGCCAAATTTCGGAGGAATCCGACAAAGCATTTAGAAGTTATTGCTTACGAACTATTTGCACGGACATGTCCGTGCATGCACGGACACAACGAAGCAAGAACCATTTTAAAGTCCCCGGCCGCGTTGCGGCGGGGGACAACTATATCGCCTAGATCTGCGCGCATGGGCTGGTACTGGGATGCCCCAGTTGGACTCTACTTCACGAGGGCTTCAAAACGAAACTCAACACGGCCCATTTGGACCACGGATAGTCCAGCTCGACCCCTAAAACGCCCACCCAAGACCTGCCTGTCCACTGCGCATGCGTGCCAGAACTTTTCAGCGAAATTCAACCAATAACCCCGAGACCCCTCCCATCGGACACTACAGTGTGAGACAGAAAAAAAAGATGGTCCCTTACTCTGTATTTCACAACAATTTTTGGCGAGTTTGCCGGAATGTTTCAAGTCCAAGTCCAAGTTTTTCATGAACCACTGTTATCTGCAGATGGTGCTCCAATCGACTCGACATATACGGGTGATTCGGCTGTGGGCGCGATTTTGCATGTTTCTACTGATGAGATCAAAAACGGTGGACGGATGGGCATGTGTACCGTCTGCGAAAGATATTGTACCATGATACAGGCTATTATATAATACTAATGGGTATATACAGCGTAGCCAATAATACAGGGTCTACCGTATTAATTTCGAATGTATTCACTGCCCTACACACGCCGTTCCATCCTCTCCCAGGGTGCTTTGCGCTACGCTGCATTGAGAGGCGCGAAGCAGAACGTAATGGATGCCTGGTAGAGCTTGACGCCGTTCCCCAAAAACACGTTGACTTGTAGGCTCCCGAATTTATGACGTCACGAAAACGGTCATCTTCGAAGCCTGCGATCCCATAGGGCACTTCCGACGTCATGCTGACGTTCGCGACCATAGCTCCATTGAAGTGACTGTGGCGTAAATTAACTTTGAATGGCGCAAACTGTCATTGACCCTCGTATTTATGTCCAGGTTCAGAAAGGGCACATGCATAGACTTCTATTGATTTTATGCCCTTTGTGACGTCAGAAAGGGGACGTAGACACATGGATTACGATTCCAAAAATATACAGTGGACACATGCGCCTATTGTCCTTTGACCTCTGAGTGCAACATCCGGGTCCTTTGTGATGTCATTTTTGACGACACTTTTTTATCCGGTAGTTATGCGCATGCGCAGGGGTCAAAGGTCAGTTCCGGCCTCGTGAACGTAACCGAAAATGAAGTCACAAACGACCCGGATGTTGCACTCAGAGATCAAAGGTCAATAGGCGTCTGTGTCCACTAAAATTACTGCTGACCCTCCCACAACAGAGTAGTGATAAACGTGTGCCGAGATATTGCATTTCATTGGATTTGATGGGCAAATGAGCTATGATGGTCTCACTCGATTAAATAGATACAATCCCAGTTATCACCCCCTTGAACCTACCCGTATGCATAGTTAAAATTACTTGTGTCTATCTGAATTAGATGGAGCATGGAGCCTACTATAGTAGGCTCCATGGATGGAGCGACTCCCCAGTGACGTCATAGTGATATCATTGAGACCGAAAGATATGCACATTATACTGATCAAATAAGGCGGACAATTATTTACAAATTGTAGTCACATAACTCAACATGACTGACAATTGTTTTCAAATTATAATCACGAGGCTTCTTCCCCAGGAATTGTTTTTCAGAATTTTAATCTTAAGGCATTTGTGCTCATTTTGCAACAATCACGGCCGAAAAGTGGCAGGGGTGGGTGAGCAGTGGGGTGGGGGTTCGAATGGAAACCTATAGTCGGGCCCTAAAATTCTCTCATCTAAGCCTTTAAAGAGCATTAAAACAAACACAGCATAGAGCAAACTGAAAATTTATTTTCTGAAGTTTACTTTTACATTCACGGATATTAATTGTTGTATATAGATAGCCTAGAGAAGAAGATAACAAATTGTTGTTGTGCTGTTGTTGATAGAATATTCAGTAGCATTAATACTTACCTTAACAGCTAACTTAACTCAGTCCACCGCCGCACAGCTTCTACTGAACGCCTCCCTTCCGTACTTATCATATTTAAAAACTAAGCCAGTTTGGACAGTGGGTGTGTCCAACAGTTTGAGAGCATGATTGACAGCATGTTTGTCTGAATGCTTTATTGAATCCAGGTCAGGTTTAATACTTTCGTTCTTTTCTGATTAAAATTTTGGTGAATGTATACTTTTGAACTGTTAACCCATTCCAGTGGACGAAATACTTCCAATATAAATTGGTAAACACAGCCAGAAAAAGGATGATTACCCTTTTATGGTGATGATGCCTGTTCATCACCCTTTAAATTGATAGCCAATGTCCCCACCCTTTTAAGGCGATGACCCAGGTCCAGGGTGATAGCCATTGCCATTTTAGGGCGATGACCTAAACATTTGCACTCAATGGTGATCACCCTTTTAAGGTGACAGCCATTACCCTTTTAAGGTAATGGTGGAAAATGTGATGGCTCTAACCATTTTTCTGGCTGTGAGGGGATTTATCAGGCGAGCCAACCCAAAAAGATCGTATTTAAGTGAGTGTACGAGCTTTTTCGGTTTGCAAACCTGATCAATCCCCTACTACACCGCATAATGACTGATGACTTATTTATCACCTTCGTCTGACAATGCTCATTCTCTTCATGAATGCTCCAAAAACTTCCCTTCACGCTTTATGCCGTTGTAGGAACATCGCAACAGCCGGTCGCAATGCGAGGTTAAGGGTCGACATGACGGGCCTTAACATCAGAATTGTTCTTGCGATGTTAAGGGTCGACCATGTCGATATTTTGGCACTTTGCGATGTTAGGTGTCGACATCACCATGTTCTAGGCTGTTTGCTGAAGTCAAAACAGATGAAACTAAGGAAAATCCACCAATGATTCAATCAGATGAACGTGAAATTTCTCATCATAAAATCCGGGGAACTCAAATTTATTAGCTCAGATGACAAAATCGCCAAATAATATGCAGACACACCTACTCTATCAATTCTTCGTTATTTTAATGAATTTAAAGGCTGATCAAAGGATGTGTGATGGTTACCCGAGAATAACTCCTTCGGGTGTGACGGTGGTGAACATGATTTTCATTTGAAAGTGAAACGGCTGAAATTGATTATGTACTGTAAAAATGCTGAAGTTTCATATCATATGGTGATGGTCATTTGTTCTAAACTGGTTTCATTCAAGTTTGAAAACGGTCGGATGTGCTTTTTCGACATTTTAGAGACATTTTCTAGAGGGATTCCCCTTAATTTATATATAAAATATGACACCTCAAACAAAAACAATTTGTGTGTATTTATTACCACACTGCTTAGTGTTACTATCGTTTAAAATATCATTCTGGTTTGAGATGTCATATTTCATCAAAATTAAAAAGTGTGCAAACGCTCGGCGTGTATTCTACCAGTAACATTATGTGGGCAAGTAAAACATGCATTGTAGTAGACGTCCCCGTAGTCCAGTTGTTAGGCTGTTCGCTTTCGAAAGCAGTACTAGTGTGGCGACCAGTTTGTTGAGCTATACATTTCGTGGGCGAATCTACGGGGGGCCGGTGGGTCGTGAAACAAAAACAATTTTTTTTTTTTGGAGGAATCAGCGAACCCTGGGATTCCACGTAGAAATAATGTCTTGAAATGATATGTAAATTAAATGAATGTGGGTTATGTAATTAGAGTATCTATATGTGTATTAAACAGACCATCATCTATTCATGTAGTTTGTGAGTGTACTATTTAAGTTGGAGTTTGAATATGTATCTAAATCAGATATTATCGCCGCGAGCGCACCACGTGTAGTGGTGTGTTATAGGCCTGTTTTGTTTGTGTTAAACCAGAAGTGGATGAAACTCATCCACTTCTGGTTAAACCAGGAAGTCAAATGGTGTCAGGCATATTCTTCAATATCGATGCGTGTTTATGCGAAACAAATGTGAAAATAGAACAATAAATCTACCTACATTGTGTTCAGATTTATTTCCGGGAAAACGCGTAAAACGCATCTCCCGCAACCTGGAACCCCGGAGCTTCCGGGGCCTAGGCGGCCCCTGGACCCTCGCCTGTCAGGCTGTGAGGATCGCTTATTTTAGCTTTGTGTAAATGAATTGCTTGGGCAATGTATCGCGATCAACGACAACACAGCGGTTGATGTCAGCCAATCAGCAAAAGCAACATCCTGCACATATTGACCAATCAGATCACTTAAGTACCGCGACCATGGCGACCGTGACAACAGATTCGAAAACACCATAGCTTGTGCGATACCCAGTGGCAGATGAACATGCACCTTTTCAACAACCATGAACATTAATAAATAGAAAGGAAACATAGTTTAAAACAAAATCTATTTGAAGAGAAAATAAACCCATTCATCTAGCATCACACGTCCAACAGGCCAGGCAAATGTAGGAAACACTGAAACTTCAAAGGCGGTCCGCGATGTCATTGTATCCGACCTCATCTTCCCACTGAAGGACTTGAATTGGGTTAAAACACACGGATTTCTATAAAATTTCACTGGTCTATCCATTAATATTTTATTGTTATGCGAGCTCGGATTAAATATTTTACATTCGGTATCAGCGAATAGTTTAGCAGCGAAAGTAAAACCCAAACGTATTTTACCATCAGCGCAGTTTTTCTAGGTCACGTACATGTCACTGGAGCGTGGGCGGAACGCGGTTTGCTATGCAAGTTGGTCAAGGGTTCGCCTTTGGCTCACAAATAGGAACCTTGACGTGGTGAAGATGGGTTTCTTATCCTCATGGAAATGAAGTTGTAAATTATACCCTTGAACTACTAGGACTACGTAACTGTAATAAGTATCATTATCACGGAGTGTCTCATTCGTGAAGTATAAAAAGTAAGAAATTTGAGTCAACAATTCTTAAAAAGCAGTCATGAGCCAGGCCCGAGGAAAAAAGGGAACCAAACAGGGTCGACCAAGAAGAACAACCAGGTCCAAGCTTGATCAACCACAACAAAAAATTACGTTTGGACATGTAAATTATGTTTCAAGAATTTGCGAACGATAATGACAAACTAATTGCGTGAGAAAATGTGAAAAGCGTTTTTGTTTATTGTTGCAACCTTGAATACCAGAGCCATCCGTAAAGCGACCACTGCTGGTGGCGAGATAGGTTATTGTTGTAAGTGTGCCGACAAAAGTGACTCTGTGTACAATGTGATGAATTCTCAGCAAGATTTACACGAGTGGTTCTGTGATAATTGCGAGAAGGAAGCTCTCCAATCCGTGAAACTGGACCAACAGTTAATTGGGGGAACGAGGTGCAAAATCCATGGAGCAGTCTCAACAGCGCGCCGTCAATATTGAGAAACAAATGGCATTTAAAGGCAGACAAAGCGAAAGTCGAAGAACTTGCTGCACGTAATAGCCAACGCAGGGATAATATAATGGGCTCGGCAAAAAACATTTTAGTCATCAACCCAAAGTAGATTTGTTGGTTTCTGAGTCACAGGAGGTTAAAAAAGCGCAAAACGTTAATTATTTGTGACACACCAGAAATGGAACAAATTCTAGTCGAGGATCAAGTTAGAGAGCTGTCGATCTGATGAACTACACATTGCAAGGAAGCCCAAAATCGTGCATAGAATTGGTGATAAGCTTGAACGACTCCAGTAGTAATATAAGGACCGACGGCACTTCCCATACAAACCACGCCAGTCGGATGGTCAACGTAGTCCCCAAAACGTCCACGCAAATGCCCATTTTGTACTACTCCAAGACTGTGACAGTGCATGCGCATATTGAAGGCACTTCCGATACAAACCAGCCAGTCGAACTCTACTCCATGTTGATATTAATGGCATATTGATGGCACTACCACTACTTCCACTTCCACTACCACCCAACCGGACTCTACTCCACGAGCCCTTCAATATAATACCCCAAACGACCCATTTGGACCAGGGATGGTCCATCTCAACCCTTGAACCCAACTCAAATACCCTTTTCTACTACTCCACCACTGTGCGCTGATTGCGTAGTTCCACTACAAACCGCACCAGTCGGACTCTCCCCAACGAGCGCGTCCATATGATACCCTGCACGATCTATTTGGACCATGGATGGTCCATCACGTCCCCAAAACGTCCACCCAAAATGCCCTTTTTCTAATACTATCCGACTGCGCATGCGCAGATTGACGGAACTTCCACAAACAACCACCCCAGTCCATCATCCGTCATGGTTCGTCTGACAAAGCCGAGCCATGACAAAAGACGAATTCACCAGGACTAAGACCAGTCTTTTGTGAAAAGATTTTCCGAACAGTCTTCGTGACCTCATATCTGAGCAAATTACAAGCCAGGCAATGTATCGTATATTTCATCCCCTTTGAACTCGGTTGCATGTAGCCGTGATTGCCGTGAGTGGAACGACGCCAACGTGTCGTTCCCTCGATCACGTCAAAGAGATCTTTCTACAGCCTATTCTCATTATAAACTCGGCTTTTCTGCGAACACGGCGAAGCACGATCTAACGCCGTCCGTTCATTGGCTGTTATTTCAAACGGACTGTCCGAGTAATAACAAGCAGCCAGAGGATGCTAGGTCCCCCGCCAAAATGGCAGCAATATTTATAAGCGCTGTCGGTTTCAGAAGATATTCATGAGGATGGCAACAGCTACTTCACAGGCGTAAGAAGCAGAGGGGTCTTTCCACCTTCCCAGGTTTTGAGATCAACTCCGAATGGCTGACTGAATGTTGATTGCTACTGTAATATATTTTCTTTACCATGTAGCATGAAAATTATGTAACCGAAATGCAACCCCAAGAGACAACTCATGGCATATTATCTGCAAACTAAATTTGACAAGAATATGAAGGCATCCTCAACCTATTGCCCAGAAATCAAATTTAGACTTTGCCACAAGGAGTCACCACCTGTAGGCGCAAGCAGGCAAAACACAATCCCAAATGACATCTCATGTCATGGTATCGGCATATGAACTTTGAGACTCTGAAGAGGGGTCAAGTTATTGCCGGTACTAGATGCCCACCGGTGTTCATGTTATTTGGGGCGGGTCACATATGAATACAAAATTTGAGAATAATCTGATGAGCAGTTGCCAAATTATTGCCCGGAAACAAATTTTTCCACCAGGAGACGCCACCTGTAGGCAGAAGTGGGAAAAATACAATCCCAAGGAACATGGTATCGTGGGGACATCTGCATACCAAATTTGAGAAGAATCCGATGAGGGTCCTCAAGTTATTGCCCAGAAACCAAATTTAGATTTTGACACCAGGTGACGCCACCTCTAGGCGCAAGTCAGTGAAATGCATTATCAAGCGACATCTTATGTCACGGTACATTCATACAAAATTTGAAAAGAATCCGATGGTCAGTTCTCAAGTTATTACCCGGAAACGAATTTGTGATGTTGCCACCAGGTGGCGCCACCTGTGAGTGCAAGTGAGCGAAAGGCAATCCCAAGCAACAGCTCCTGGCATGGTAAATGCATGCCAAATTTGAGAAGAATCCGATGAGCCGCAACGTTTCTCATGTTACCCAGAAAGGTACATATGTAGGATATTTCAAAGAAATTCGACCAAGTGTTTCTAAGTTATCACTTGCAGCATGGAATAATGGAATGAACCCTAGTGGCGCCACCTCCGGGTGGATTTTGCTGAAACGCATCACCAACGGTGTTTTGTCGCAGGGAATGCATTTACCAAATTTCGAAGAAATCCGACAAATTATTCGAAAGTTATCGCTCGCGAAGGATTTGAACAAACATGAACGGACATGCATTAAAGATTGGAACAAGACCCAGTGGCGCCACCTACAGGCGGATCTTGCTGAAACGTAATACCAGCGACGTCTTGTCGCAAAGAATGCAGATGCCCAATTTCGGAGGAATCCGACAAAGCATTTAGGAGTTATCGCTTACGCAGTATTTGCACGGACATGCACTAAATATTGGAACAAGACCCAGTGGCGCCACCTACAGGCGGATCTTGCTGAAACATAATACCAACAGACGACTTGTCGCAAAGAATGCAGATGCCAAATTTCGGAGGAATCCGACAAAGCATTTAGGAGTTATCGCTTATAAAGCATTTGCACGAACATCCACGGACATGCACTAAAGATTGGAACAAGACCCAGTGGCGCCACCTACAGGCGGATCTTGCTGAAACGTAATACCACCAGACGTCTTGTCGCAAAGAATGCAGATGCCAAATTTCGGAGGAATCCGACAAAGCATTTAGGAGTTATCGCTTATGAAGTATTTGCACGGACATGCACGGACATGCACTAAAGATTGGAACAAGACCCAGTGGCGCCACCTACAGGCGGATCTTGCTGAAACGTAATACCAAGAGACGTCTTGTTGCACAGAATGCAGATGCCAAATTTCGGAGGAATCCGACAAAGCATTTAGAAGTTATTGCTTACGAAGTATTTGCACGGACATGTCCGTGCATGCACGGACACATAGAAGCAAGACCCCAGTGGCGCCACCTACAGGCGGATCTTGCTGAAACGTAATACCAAGAGACGTCTTGTCGCACAGAATGCAGATGCCAAATTTCGGAGGAATCCGACAAAGCATTTAGAAGTTATTGCTTACGAACTATTTGCACGGACATGTCCGTGCATGCACGGACACAACGAAGCAAGAACCATTTTAAAGTCCCCGGCCGCGTTGCGGCGGGGGACAACTATATCGCCTAGATCTGCGCGCATGGGCTGGTACTGGGATGCCCCAGTTGGACTCTACTTCACGAGGGCTTCAAAACGAAACTCAACACGGCCCATTTGGACCACGGATAGTCCAGCTCGACCCCTAAAACGCCCACCCAAGACCTGCCTGTCCACTGCGCATGCGTGCCAGAACTTTTCAGCGAAATTCAACCAATAACCCCGAGACCCCTCCCATCGGACACTACAGTGTGAGACAGAAAAAAAAGATGGTCCCTTACTCTGTATTTCACAACAATTTTTGGCGAGTTTGCCGGAATGTTTCAAGTCCAAGTTTTTCATGAACCACTGTTATCTGCAGATGGTGCTCCAATCGACTCGACATATACGGGTGATTCGGCTGTGGGCGCGATTTTGCATGTTTCTACTGATGAGATCAAAAACGGTGGACGGATGGGCATGTGTACCGTCTGCGAAAGATATTGTACCATGATACAGGCTATTATATAATACTAATGGGTATATACAGCGTAGCCAATAATACAGGGTCTACCGTATTAATTTCGAATGTATTCACTGCCCTACACACGCCGTTCCATCCTCTCCCAGGGTGCTTTGCGCTACGCTGCATTTCTACATGGAGAGGCGCGAAGCAGAACGTAATGGATGCCTGGTAGAGCTTGACGCCGTTCCCCAAAAACACGTTGACTTGTAGGCTCCCGAATTTATGACGTCACGAAAACGGTCATCTTCGAAGCCTGCGATCCCATAGGGCACTTCCGACGTCATGCTGACGTTCGCGACCATAGCTCCATTGAAGTGACTGTGGCGTAAATTAACTTTGAATGGCGCAAACTGTCATTGACCCTCGTATTTATGTCCAGGTTCAGAAAGGGCACATGCATAGACTTCTATTGATTTTATGCCCTTTGTGACGTCAGAAAGGGGACGTAGACACATGGATTACGATTCCAAAAATATACAGTGGACACATGCGCCTATTGTCCTTTGACCTCTGAGTGCAACATCCGGGTCCTTTGTGATGTCATTTTTGACGACACTTTTTTATCCGGTAGTTATGCGCATGCGCAGGGGTCAAAGGTCAGTTCCGGCCTCGTGAACGTAACCGAAAATGAAGTCACAAACGACCCGGATGTTGCACTCAGAGATCAAAGGTCAATAGGCGTCTGTGTCCACTAAAATTACTGCTGACCCTCCCACAACAGAGTAGTGATAAACGTGTGCCGAGATATTGCATTTCATTGGATTTGATGGGCAAATGAGCTATGATGGTCTCACTCGATTAAATAGATACAATCTCAGTTATCACCCCCTTGAACCTACCCGTATGCATAGTTAAAATTACTTGTGTCTATCTGAATTAGATGGAGCATGGAGCCTACTATAGTAGGCTCCATGGATGGAGCGACTCCCCAGTGACGTCATAGTGATATCATTGAGACCGAAAGATATGCACATTATACTGATCAAATAAGGCGGACAATTATTTACAAATTGTAGTCACATAACTCAACATGACTGACAATTGTTTTCAAATTATAATCACGAGGCTTCTTCCCCAGGAATTGTTTTTCAGAATTTTAATCTTAAGGCATTTGTGCTCATTTTGCAACAATCACGGGCGAAAAGTGGCAGGGGTGGGTGAGCAGTGGGGTGGGGATTCGAATGGAAACCTATAGTCGGGCCCTAAAATTCTCTCATCTAAGCCTTTAA